>PVJS01045879.1:0-16044 GCA_004027185.1 Glis glis | reverse complement strand
AAAAAAAAAAAAAAAAAAAAATTGGAGACAACCCATTTAATTAGTTAAGAAAAAATAAAGTCTAAAAAAACTTCCCCTCCCAGAATCCTACATCTGTTGCATACACTTTGCTGTGAGCCAAGGAAGATCTCTGCTGTCGTCTAGTGCTGCCCTGGCTCCTCCCCTACACAGATCTGCAAATACATCTTCAAATCATAGACAGAGCCAGCAGGTAGCATCCTCATTACACAGAATCATAGGAACAGTGTGCGTATGGGCCATGAGAGCTTACAAAGGGAATTCAATCCAAAATTATTAATAATCAAAAAGGAACCAGTTAGGAATCTTTAAGGAAGAGAGAAGGGCACAGGAAAAACAAGTGGCAGAAAATATTCACTGGAAAATTTCACCACGGAGCAAATAAAAACTGTGACATTTGAAATTCTAAACTTTTAAAACAATAGAGTAAAGCAGGGTTTTTTTTTTAAGTTAAAGGAAGATAGAATAAGATAATATAAGAAGACGAAATGGCACCTGTGAGTTCAGGCAAGAAATTGAAGGGGAAAATAAAGCTATTGGAAATTATGGTGACATTAGAAATGAAAGCACATGAAAGATTGAGAAAAGTGAGAGAAAGGAAGTGGAAAGAAACAAAGAATTTTATAACATTAGAAAAATTATGGAAGTAGAAGAAAAATAAAATGTGTAGAGTACCCCCAAAAATAAAAGTAGAACAAATGGAACCCAAAAAGAATTTTTTAGAATAAATTTTAGAATTCTTTCCATAAAAGTAAAGAGAGAGACACAAATCTAAAAATTAAAAGGGAGTGCCTTGTCCCTGGAAAGTTTCCGACAGAATGATTAACATGGAGATAGACTTTCCTTGTTTGATATATTGGACTTCAAAGATAAAGAAATAATCCTTTGGACATCTAGACAAAAACATCAAGGCCTCTGTGGAGGCCAGGGGAAGAGAATCAGTGTAAACTTGGAGTCTCTTACATCAACATCTGACATCAAAAGAAAACAGGTTGAATTCAGGGTGAAATAAAAGTAACAAGGCAAAAAATAGCACTGTCAAACTGAGGAAAGCCTCAGTCATAATAAGAGAAACAAAAACTAGAACTCAGTGGAATTTTATTTTATCTATTATATTGAAAACAACCAAAACAACTAAAACCTTCCATAAAACACTTTGTCATATCTTAAGAGTAGGAATATAGCCAGGCGTGGTGGTGCAAACCTGTAAACCCAGTACTTGGAAGGCTGAGACAGGAGGATCACAGGTTTGAGGCCAGCCTCAGCAACTTAGCAAGACTCTCAGAAACCTAGCAAGACCCTGTTTCAAAAAAAAAAAAAAAAAAAGAGCTGGGGATGTAGCTCAGAGGCAGAACGCCCCTGGGTTCAATTCCCAATACCATACACACACACACACACACACACACACCACACACCACACACCACACACACAAGAATAGGAGTATAATTTGTAAAATCTCTACAGTTAGCATACCCTTTGAGCCACCAACTCTACCTCTAGGATTTTTTCCCTGTGGACTTTCTTACACTTTTTTGTTTTGGTTTGTTTTTTTGTTTGTTTGTTTTGTTTTGGTTTGGGTTGGGTTTTTTGTTTTGTTTTGGTACTAGGGATTGAACAGAGGGGGATTCGACCTCAGAGCTACACCCCTGTTTTATTTTTATTTGGAAACAGGGTCTTGCTAGGCTGATGAGAGTCACTACTTGCTGAGACTGTCCTCGAACCTGCAATCCTCCTGTCTCAGCTTCCCCAGTACTGGGATTACAGGTGTGTGCCACCACGCCTGGCTTCTTGCACTTTTTGAATGATTTGTGTTTGACGATTTTCAATGAACCATTGTTTGTGACAGCCCAAGCCAGTGGGGGCTGCTTGAAGAAATTATTCTTTACTTGATATATTTGCATCAAGTACAAAATGGAGCATCTCTCCACCTGGTGATAGAGCATAAGCAAGGAGCAGAATAATTTGTATGGAACACTAGCAGTACCAAAAAAAAAAGATAGGTAGATGACAGGTAGACAGATGCTTATAAATGCCTGAAATATCTTTGTAAGGATACATAGTAAAATCCAAATATTCCTCTGGAGAGGAAAATTGAGTGGCAGTGGGAGATAGGTGGGGAAATATTTTGAAATGCTCTCAATATAAACATTTGAAGAATTTATTTATTTATTTATTTATTTATTTTTGCGGTGCTGGGGATTGAACCCAGGGGCCTTCTACCTCCGAGCTACACCCCCAGCCCTATTTTTTTATCCTTTATTTTGAAACAGGGTCTCACTAAGTTGTGGAGGACCCCACTAAGTAGCTGAGGCTGGCCGTGAACCCGGATCCTCCTGTCTCAGCCTCCCAAGTACTGGGATTACAAGTGTGCACCACCACGCCCAGCTTGAAGAACTTTTTTAAAAAACCATTTCAGAGTAAATCATTGACCTAACTACTGATGATGTACCATCACCCCCAAATCCTTTTTTGCATATCCCCCATAAATAAGGACATTCTCCTCCCAAAACATCAATATAGCCCTCAACATCATAAAGTTAACATGGAAATATTATTCCACCTAATCCTCCAATCCATGCTTCACTATTGTCCTAATAATGTCCTCCTTATAACACATAAATATTCAGGCCAGAATGGTGTCTATCAGTCCAGACCAGAATTACACACTGCATTTAGTTGGCGTGCCTCCTTCAAGCTGGGATGATGCCTCGTTTTCTTTCACTTTCATGATCTTGATACTTCTTAAAAATTACCAGCTCGGCGTGGTGGCGCACGCTTGTAATCCCAGTACTTGGGAGGCTAAGACTGGAGGATCGGGATTCGTGGCTAGCCTCAGCTACTTAGTGAGGCCCTCTACAATTTAGTGAGACCCTGTTTCAAAATAAAGAATAAAAAATAGGGCTGGGGGTGTAGCTCGGAGGTAGAATGCCCCTGGGTTCAATCCCCAGTACCGCAAATATATATCTCAGCCAATTATTTTGAAGAAAGCCCCTCAATTTAAATCTGATGTTTCTCTATGATTAAATTCAGGTTATTTGCTTTGGCAGGAAACCACAAAAGTGATGCTTTCTTTTTGTGCCATCAGGTAGCCCATGATTTCAATTATTCATATTTCTGGTGATGTTAACTTTAATAACTTGATTAAGGTGGTATCTCCCAGGCTTTACTACTGTTTAGTTACACCTTTCCCATTAAAAAAAAAAAAAACTATTTTTGAGGTACTTTGAAACTGTGAAAATATTCCATTATCTCATCTAGCAATTTATTCATTTTACCTATTCATTAGTATCAGTAACAACTCATAGATTCCTGTTTTATCCAGGGGCTATAATTTATTATTATTACTTCTTTTGATATTTAGATTTTTCCAGACTTGGCTACTAGGAGCTACTTTAAGCTGACTTCTGTTTTGTTTGATGTGTCTCTATCATTTTTTTTTTTTACCTTCTGGCATAACAAGATGTACTAGGTTCATCTCATTATTATCAGCCACAATCTGGAATCAGCCACTTCCAATAAGTCCACATTCCTTTTAGTGGAGAGTGGTGTTTAGAAACCAAGATTTGGACATTAAGGATGCTCACTGCTATTGCAGTGTTGCTATTCCCAGGCCCTCCCGGTCGACAGATATAGGGAATATATGAATGTACATAATGATATATAACACAGTCATCCTTCGGTATCCAAGGGAATTGATTCCACAAGCCCCTGTGAGCATCTGTATAATCTAATATTATTTATACTATATTGTTTAGAGTTTAACAAAAAAAATCTGTATATATTCAGTATAGACATTTCTTTTTCCAAATATTTTCCCTCAGCATTTGGTCGCGATGCAGAACCAGTGGATAATAGAGAGCTGATTACACATATGTTTACATCTGTATTTGTCTCCCAATGTATTGGAAGCCATCACAAGGTCTATTCTAGTTTTCTCCCTTTCCATATTTGCAACTCCCTTCTTCAACAGTGAAAAGCGTGATTTTTATTATGTAATTACTTAATGACTCAATACCTCTGTATGTGACCAGTCCCCCTCCACTGCCACTGCTTTCCCTCACCCCTGGATCTCAGAGTAGAGGCCCTTAATCCACTAAAGTAGATGCCACCTCCCCAATATGGTCATTGTTCTTACCCTACCTCTGCTTCAGTACCCCATGCCAACCTGCTACTATAAAAGTGCCCGCCTCTGGATTTCCAAAACCCCACACCAGGCCACCTCTGTCACTCATTGCATAGCAACCCTCATTGCCCCTCTGTGGCTCTGACACTCATGTCATATACCTACCTTACCCTATCCAGGGTCCAGTGCCCTACATGGGGCCACCCTACTCACAAATGCCTCACTGACTTGGGCTCTAACACCCTGTTTCAGGTCAGTACCACCACTGCTACTCCCCATCACCTTTTACCACCCAATTTGGTCACCCCATTCACTCCACTCTGGCCACAGCATCCTGTGTAGGCTGCCCAGGCTCCCAGCCTCCACACATGGACATCTGCTCTGATCAGTTTTGCCTTGTTGGCTTTCAGACTGAACCATTCTGGTAGAGAGGGAAGAAAGAGAAAGTAGAGAAACAGAAGAGGAAAACACAAAGTTAGATTTTTCACTGCTTACCCTTCAGTTTAATTTCATATCATAGCATGTGTTATCTAATCAAAAACTAAGTGGATTGCTTTTCAATAATCTGACATTGTGATAGGAAAGGGCAAAGGAGTGTTTAGAGTCAACTAAATTTTCCGTGTTCAGAGCAAAGTTTAGTGAAAACTATGTGAAGATCACAATAAGGAAATAGAAACATAAGTATATTACTTAGATTTTGGTGGTAACCATTAGAACTAAACCCAGAAATGGCCATAAAAGGTTGTCTTGGAGGATGGAGGGATTCATAGGACAAGATGGGGAGGAGTGGAGAAGACTTACTGTTTCTCAGTATAAGTGCTTCTGTACACATTGACTTGTTTCTATAATTATTATTAATTTGATTAACTATTTTTTTGGTTCTGTATTTACATTTTCACATTGAAAAGTTCTCTACATCTAAGATCAGATATTCACTTAAGTCTTCATTCAGTGCTATTATGGTTTATATCTTGTATATTTAAACCTTCATCTTGAATTTATATTGGTATGTAATGACTACGATCATTTTGTTAATTTACAGAAAGACAGCACCCTGGATGCTGCTGAGGAAATCATCAAGGCGTGGAATAGACAGAAGTCCTGATTGTACAGAACGCATTAACGGGTCTACTAGATGACCCATTTGGCATTGTTACTCAGTGTTGCCCCCTGTTGTATGTTGAAAAACAAGTATTTCAGTACAAATGAAGGTAAATAAATATTTCCATTGTTTTTCCAAAGTTAACTCCATTCCTAACAATATTCAGGAGATCTGACTTTTCAGCTGTGATGTATTAAAACACCTTCTGCTGTAACTTTTTTTTTTTTTTGCAGTACTGGGGATGGAACCCAGGGGCATTCTACCTCTGAGCTACACCCCCAGCCCTATTTTTTATTCTTTATTTTGAAACAGGGTCTTACTAGGTTATGAAGAGCCTCACTACTTGCTGAGGCTGGCCGCAAACCCTCAATCCTCCTGTCTCAGCCTCCCAAGTACTGGGATTACAGGTGTGCGCCACCACGCCTGGTTCTGCTGTCATTTTATGAAAGTCAGCATGACCTAGTAGATAAGAACAGTGAAATGCTTAGCCTCTCTGAGCCTCAGTTTCCTCATCACAAAAGGGAAATAAAAATAGAACCTACTTCATATGAAGGTTGTTTGTGGGGATTAATGGCCTAAATTATATAAAACCCAGCAAACAAACCCTCACATGATGTGAGCTAGTTTCACTTCTCCTCCATTGTGAAAAAACTCCTAACCAGTTATACCCCTCTGTCCCTTTTCTTTGCTTTATCTCCATGCACCAGTAATTCTTTCCCCCTTCATTTACCAAAGGCTTGAACTTTGCCCATGGTTTTGCCTCTCTCTTCTTACTACTGCCTTCATTTGGGGTGTCTTCAAGGTCCACAAGGACAACCTCAGCTTTCTGTACCTTGACCTCTTCACCTTTGGTGATGTTCACCTCCACTCCACTTCAGCCGCCCACTCTCTTGGGCACACCTCGGGGCTTTCATCATTCATTGCTGTTTCACCTTTGAGATAATAAGTTCATCATGAATCTCATATTGCAACCACCTACCCTTCCAGCACATGCTTGCCCTGAAGCAGGTTTTGGTTTCTCTCTATTTCTATCTCTGTCTCTTTCTTTCTCTTCCTCCTTATCCCTTTCAGCTCCTCAAGATATCACATCTTTAAATTTACCACAATTTCAGCCGGGAGTGGTGGCACACACCTGTAATCCCAGTACTTGGGAGGCTGAGACAGGAGGATCACAGGTTCCAGGCCAGTCTCAGCAACTTACTGTAGCTGTTGGCAACTTAGCAAGACCCTGTTTCAAAATAAAAAATAAAATAGAGCTGAGGATGTAGCTCGGAGGTAGAATGCCCCTGGGTTCAATAACCAGCCCCACAAAAATAAATAAATAAATAAATAAATAAATAAATAAATATTTTTTTAATTTACCACAATTTCAAATCCACTGTTTCTCAAAAAATACTCCATGCCCCTCTTAACATCAGAATCAGTCAGGACCTTTGTTAGAAATAGAGATTCTGGTCTTCACCCCAGACCTAGTGAATAATAATTTGAAGACCTGGCCCTTCCAGATAGGATTTTTCCACAGATTCGAGTTTGATAATCACTGCTGTTGTCCATGGAGCCTTCGATGTTATTCCTATTGGTCCTCTTACAACCTCCACTCTTCCTTACCCAGTCTAGGTTTCACTTTCCACTTCAGCCTAGATACTTTTGCTGCTTTGAATTATTGCCCCACTGTTGTAACTCGCCCACCTGGTCAAAAAGTAACAATAAAAATAACTCAACCCTGAGGTTGCAACTCCATGCCTGCACCAGGCTGCTGAGCATTACTGAAGCAAATTGCACAATCCGGCAAGTTCTAGCAACCCGGAATACACATCATTACCCTAAACCAGACATAATTTTGTGCTCCCCGTTGAGCTTTCTCTACCTATTGCAACAGCAGCAGTTTCTTTTTTTTTTTTTTTTTTTTTGTGTGGTACTGGGGATTGAACCCAGGGGTGTTCTACCTCCGAGCTACGCCCCCGGCCCTATTTTTTTATCCTTTATTTTGAAACCGGGTCTCACAAAGTTGCGGAGGGCCTGAGGCTGGCCGCGAACCCGGATCCTCCGATCTCCACCTCCCAAATACTGGGGTTACAAGTGTGCGCCACCACGCCCGGCAGCAATTTCTTTTTTATTTTATTTGTGTGTGTGTGTGTGTTACTAGAGATTGAACCCAGGGACATTCTGCCTCCAAGCTACATCCACAGCCCTTTTTATTTTTTGTTTGGAAACAGGGTCTCACTAGATTGCTAGGAGTCTCCCTATGTTGCTGAGGCTGGCCTTGAACCTGCTATTATCCTGTCTCAGCCTCCCAAGTGCTGGGATTACAGTTGTGCGCCGCCACATCTGGCTAGCAATTTCTACTGTTCTCCCATTCTCCACAATAAAAGTCCAGCCTCCATTCTCCTACCTCAAAGCCTACCAGCCGCAATACAATTAAATCAGAGCAGATGCTCCTCTTCCTCGGCGCTGCCTCCGGAGGTGGCAGCCATCTCCCACTAGGCATAATGGCTGCCCTCAGACCTCTCGTGAAGCCCAAGATTGTCAAAAAAAGAACCAAGAAGTTCATCCGACACCAGTGAGACCGATATGTCAAAATTAAGGGTAACTGGCAGAAACCCAGAGGTATTGACAACGGTGCAGAGAAGATTCAAGGGCTAGATCTTGATGCCCAACATTGGTTATGGGAGCAACAAGAAAACAAAGCACATGCTGCCCAGTGGCTCCCCGAAGTTCCTGGTCCACAACGTCAAGGAGCTGGAAGTGCTCCTGATGTGCAACAGATCTTACTGTGCTGAAATAGCTCAGACTGTCTCCTCCAAAAACCGCAAAGCCATCGTGGAAAGAGCAGCCCAGCTGGCCATCAGAGTCACCAACGCCAGGCTGCGCAGCGAAGAAAACAGACAGCTCACAAGCATGTTTTTTGCTTGTGTGCTTAAATAAATCCACAAAAACTGCAAAAAAAAATTTTTTAAATAAATAAATAAATCAGAGCAGATGATCCCTTCCTCCTGAGATCCTACCAGCAACCCTATGACTTACCTGCAGCAGTACCCAGTCTTTCTTCATTCCCTGCAGTTATAAAGGTCATCCCTTGGCTTGTCCAGAGCAGACAAGTTGGGGGTGGGGACAGAACAGAGAAGAGTTTGGTTAAACATTGACAGACTCAGCCATTAAGAGGGAGGCTCAATCCCAAAGCCAACTATTGCATAAAAATACAAATCTCATGGAAGATGGCTAGCCTGTCCCTGCTTGCTGAGAACTTGATGAAACTTTTAGTAGGCTTTAAACTTGCGTTTAGCAGTACTAGACTTGTTCAATGCTAATCCCATAGTTTATGCTTTGAATCCCCTTCCTTCTCACTCTCAGAGAAGTGGTGCAATCCATTCTCTTAGTGTTTTGTTGTTGTTTTGAATGGTACTGGGGATTGAACCCAGGGGCATTTTACCCCTCAGCTTCACCCCAAGCCCTTTTTATTTTTTATTTTGAAACAGGGTCTTGCTAAGTTGCTGAGGATCTCACTAAGTTGCTGAGGCTGGCCTGGAACCTCCGATCCTCCTGTCTCAGCCTCCCAGGTACTGGGATTATAGGCATGTGCCACCACGCCCGGCTCATTCACTTGTTTTCTCATCCTGTGCTGACTCCCGCAGAAGGGAGGCATGTTCGCATCTCTTCTATCTCAGAAAATCCTTTTCCAGATTCTATCTACTTCTCTACTATTTCTTCTTCTTCAGGGCAAAATGTTTTCCTTCTATCTGTCCTCCCTCACTCCCTTTATCCCAAGTATTCATTGAATTTCTACTATGTGCCAGGGCACAAGTAAAGGTGTGTGCACTCTAAGCCTTCCCATAAAGCCAGGGGAGAGAGACTGACTAAATCACCAGCAAAATGAAGTCTATTGTATATAAACTCACACATTATAATTTTATGAAGAAACAAAATAGGATAGAGGGAATGAAAGGGTTGGAGAAGCAAAATGCAGTTTTTAAATACTGTGCTCAGGCAGGCCTCACGGAGGAGACATGGAAGCAGACTTACGGAGGGGTAGAATGGGGCCTCATGGAGATCTTAAGAGCCTTCCAGGCAGAAGGAACAGGCAGCTCAATGGCTCTGCGACAGGTAGGTGCCTGCCATGTTTGATGAGTACTGAAAGTCTGGTTTGACTGGATGGAATAACCAAAGCAGACAGAAGTAGGTATTAGACCAGAGAAGTAACATAGGCCCTCACGTCTATTATAAGGATAATGGTTTAATCCAGAGAACCAGGGTAGCATTCCATTTTGTCAACATATTATCCCAAACTGGGAACAACCAAAATGTCCACTGACAATCTAACATATGGGCATATTAACACAGTGGAATGAATAGCACACAGCAGTGGATATTAGCAAACAGCTAGTGCAGCTACTCACAATAACATGGATGAATCAGCACTGTTTTCATGGGGTGTCTTAATTTTGCCTCCAAAGAATCAGCCAGAGTTCTCAGTACACAGTGTTCTATAATGTTGAATCTGGTACTGTGATTATTGAAGCCTCATATGTCAACCCTAACCTCAGGGTTCTAGAATTTCTGTGGGTCCACTTGTGTGGGGGTTTCCATGGTTTGATCTGACAAACCTGGCCCTGCAGTTTTTAACATCTACATCTGTCCTCATCCAGGTAGAAGTTTACAGTCTCTTCCTCCCTTGTTGAAAATTGAGTACCTTGTCTTCTCAAATGGTGACCCTAGCCTTTTTTTTTCTTCTTTCTCTCTCTCTCTCTCTCTCTCTCTCTCTCTCTCTCTCTCTCTCTGTCCTCTTTTTCCTGCTATTCAGAGTACATTCCGCTGGGCATGGTGGCGCACGCTTGTAATCCCAATACTTGGGAGGCGGAGACCAGAGGATCCGAGTTCGCAGCCAGCCTCAGCTACTTAGTGAGGCCCTCCGCAACTTAGTGAGACCCAGTTTCAAAATAAAGGATAAAAAATAAGGGCCGGGGGTGTACTCCAGAGGTAGAATGCCCCTGGGTTCAATCCCTGGTACCACAAAAAAAAAAGAGTACATTCCTTTTACTTTTTGTTTGTTTTTGTGTTAGAGATTGAACCCAGGGCATTCTACCTCCAAACTATATCCCCAGCGCTTTTTGTTTATTTTTTTTATTTTTTATTTTTTTTGCGGTACTGGGGATGGAACCCAGGGGCATTCTACCTCCGAGCTACACCTCCAGCCCCATTTTTTATTCTTTATTTTGAAACACGGTCTCACTAAGTTGCGAACCTGCAATCCTCCTGTTTCAGCCTCCTAAGTACTGGGATTACAGGCGTGTGCCACCATGCCCGGCTCCCAGCACTTTATTTGAAACAGGGTCTCACTAAGTTGCTGAAGGTCTCGCTATGTTGCTAAGGCTGTCCTCGAACCTGCAATCCTCATGTCTCAGTTTCCCACGTACTGGGATTATAGGTATACACCACTGTGTCCAGCTCCTTTTACTCTGATCTTGAGGGAACCCCAAGTTCTTGAGGCTCTTGTGCCCTTTAAAAGGATCACTTGGACTACTATGTTGAGAGCAGTCTCCGGCAATGAAGGTTGAAGTATGGAAACCGTTGCAGTAATTGTAGTAAGTGATCACAGTGGAGGCAGTGAAAGGATAAGAAATGGCCAGATTCTGGATGTATTTTGAAGGTAGAACCAACGGGATTTAGTAACAGCCTTTGAGGAGCATGATAGAAAGAATTAAGAATGAGTCCAAAGTGGGGTGTGGTGGCACACAACTGTAATCCCAGTATTTGGGAGGCTGAGACTGAAGGATCACAGGTTTGAGGCCAGCCTCAGCAACTTAGCAAGACCCTGTTTAAAAATAAATAGGACTGGGTATGTAGCTAGGAGGTAAAACACCCCTGGGTTCAATCCCCAGTACCAAAAAGAAAAGGAAAGAAAGAGGGAGGGAGGGAGGAGAGGAGAGGAAAGGGGAGGTGAGGGGAGGAGGGGAGGGAAAGGGAAAGGGAAAGGGGAGGGGAGGGGAGGGAAGGGAAGGGAAGGGAAGGGAAGGGAAGGGAAGGAAGAAGAGGGAAGAGAGGGAGGGAGGAGGGGGGAAGGAAGGAAGGAGCGCCCAAATTTTGGCCTGAGCAATTAGAAAGAGGCTCTTGTCCTGGGGTGACAGCCCCAGGAGGCACAGGCTCGGGAGAAGGCCAGGAGCTCAGCTTTGCCCACGTTGGGTTGTTCATCCAACTTTCAGATGGAGATGATGTGTAAGCAGATGGATAGTCAAGCATGGGGTTGAGGGAAGAGGTCCCAGGTAAACATTTATAAATAATGAGTCTCTGGCATATTGGTTTTATTGAAAGACGCGGGACTGGATGAGCTCACTAAACACACAAGTATAGATAAGCAACAAGGAGAGAACTGATACCTTCGTTCTGGGTTTTCTGTGAAATTTTACTGCAAAGTTGAATAACTCTTGAGAATTCTCCTCATTTGATGACTCCACTTTCTCACACACACACACACATATACACACATCTCATTTATTCCCAATCCTCCACACCTGGATTCCACACACTTTATTATTCTAAATTTCCTAATGACCTCCATGTTGCTAAATTTAAAGGAAAATACCCAGTTTCTGACTTTACCTCAGTATTTACCACTGAGGACCAGGGCAGCCTTCTTAAACCCTGTCTTTTCATGTACCTGTGACATGACTTATCGTGAATTCTCTGGCTATTCTTTTCAGCCTCTTTCTGTTGCTTACATATTGGTATTTTGAACTAGATTGCATTCCCTTCTTTCTCACTAAATGGCTCCATCTACTCTCTCTAAGCCAGTGATTCCCCAGTCTCTCTGCAGCCCAGCCCTTTCTATTGAATTTCAGATCCAGATATGCCACACCTCATTTGTATTCTGCATGTGAATGCTACCAGGCAATCCAAATCCAGTCTGGTCTCTTTATCTCAGTGAAGAATGCCACCAATCCAGTAGCTCAAGCTAGAAAATACACAAATCATTCTTAACTTTCCCTTCACATCTTTCTCACAATCAAGCATTCTGTATGTTATCCTAAGTGTGTGTGTGTGTGTGTGTGTGTGTGTATTGAACTCAGGGGCACT
Organism: Glis glis; assembly: GCA_004027185.1. NCBI lineage: Eukaryota > Metazoa > Chordata > Mammalia > Rodentia > Gliridae > Glis > Glis glis. Next base: position 3,732 of record PVJS01045879.1, on the reverse strand, counting down.
CTAACTCTGAGTTACATCCCCAGCCCTTTTTATTTTTTGTTTTGAAACAGGGTATTGCTAGATTGCTGAGGGTCTCTCCATGTTGCTGAGGCTGTCCTCGAACCTGTCATCCTCCTGTCTCAGCCCCTCAAAGTACTAGGATTACAGCCCTGTGCCACTATGCCTGGCTCTAAATATCTTTCTCTCTCTCTCTCTCTCTTTTTTTTTTTTTTTTTTTTTTTGGTGGTGGTACTGGGGATTGAACCCAGAGACATTCTACCTCTGCCCCAGCCTTATTTTATTTTTAATTTTGAAAAGGGTCTCACTAAGTTGCTGAGGCTGGCCAGGAACCTGCAATCCTCCTGTCTCGGCCTCCCAAGTACTGGGATTACAAGTGTGAGCTACCACGTCTGGCTTCTCAATATCTCTTAAACCCCATCACCTCTCTGCCCCCGCTATCACCATTCTGGTGCAGGCCAATGTCATGTCATGTTTCAACTAGATTACCATTCATCTTCCTAACAATTCTAATTCATACCATGCAATCCCTTATTATCCCTGTAGGTCAAATGCGTTTTTTTAAAATGCATATGTGGTCATGTTGCATGTATTAGTTAAGCACGCTCATGTTGCGGGTTACAGAAAGCCTAACTCATGTCGGTTTAAATCAAATAAAAAGAAATTTTCTGTCTCAACTGAATATTTTAGGAGTAGTTTCAGTTACAGCTTGACCCAGGACTAGATTACCCTCTATCACCAGCCTCCATCTCCCAAGTCTGTCTTCTCTGTGTGTCAATGTTGTCTTCAGGTTGCCTGCTGTGAGAGAGCCACATGGCAGAAGCAGTTTCTAAGCACCATGAGGTCACAATAGCAAATATAGCAAAAGAAGACACTTTCTCAGAAGCTTCAGCAAAATGGTAAACTGGCTGCTCTTGACTTGTCCCTGAACTCAACACAGTGGACAGAGGGATTAGACATGCCAAGCGCTTCAGGCCAGATCCAGGTCAACACACAGACTGCATTGGTTGAAAGAAGACCAGAGGAAATGGATGAGCAAACATCTTAAGTGACTTCAAACCTTTCCATTACTCCCCACTGCTCTTCACATGAAGGCTCCTCCCAGCAGGGCCGACAACACCTGCCTGGCAGGGTCTCTGTTTACCTCTCCACGCTCACCTTTCCCAGTCATTCTTTCCTACTTGAGTCATGGAACTAATTTCAATTTCTCAACTGAGCCCTTTCCTCTCTTACCTTTTAGTATATGTCATTTCCTGATGTCCCAGCATAATGCACTTAGGTGCAGTGATGGTTAATTTTATATGTCAATTTGGCTAGTCCATGATGCTCAGATACATGATCAAACATTATTCTGGATGTTTCTGGGGAAGTGTTTTTAGATGCGATTACCATTTAAAATTGTAGGATTTTTTTCCCCCTGAACCCAGGGCCTAAGCACACTTTATCACTAAGCTATACCCACAGCCCTGTAAATCAGTGAATTTTGAGTAAACAGTTGCCCTTCATAATGTGGATGAGTGTCTTCCAGGAGTTGAGCCTTGAATAGAACAAAGGGCTGACCTCCCAGTGCAAGACCCTGCCAGTCCACAACTTTTAGTCTTGACCTGCCATGTGGGCTCCTCCTGGGTCCCCAGGCTACCGGCCCTCCCTGTGGATTTTGGACTTGCCAGCCTCCATAACTGCATGAGCCAAAACCTTAAAATAAACTTCTAGATAGCCTATTAATTATCTTTTTCTGTCTAATACAGACAGATTAGCAAAAGTGAAGATAAGTTGTCTACAAATTCCCAAAGTTATGTAAGAACTAGCCAGACATGTTGACACATACTTGTAATCCTATTACTTGGGAGGCTGAGAGAGGAGGATCTCAGATTTGAGGACAGGCTCAGCAACTTACTGAGATCCTCAACAACTTAGTGAAACCCTGTTTCAAAATGAAAAATAAACCAGGCATGATGGTGCACACCTGTAATCCCAGTGCTTGGGAGGCTGAGACAAGAGGATCGCAGGTTAGAGGACAGCCTCAGCAACATAGTGAGACTCTTGGAAACCTAGAAAGACCCTGTTTCCAAACAAAAAGTAAAAAAGGGCTGAGGAGTGTAGCTCAGAGGTAGAATGTCCCTGAGTTCAATCTCCAGTGCCAAAAAAAAAAAAAAGAGACAGAAGCTATTCTACAACATCATACTACACAATAATAAAAGACGTGGAATTATACAGTAAGCAATGAACTTTTGAAGACTTTTTTTATGGAAGAAAGAATATGAAAAAAACATGGTTTGGCTATCAAAAACCAATAATATCTGCATTTTCCTTCAACTACATCTACTATGCAGGCCAAAAAGCTAAAGTACTGCCTCAGCATCCTTTCAACTAGTCATAAGTGCCTCAGAAAGGCTTCCCTCATGGAAAAAGGTAGAAAGCAAAGTCTTTCTGAGACCTTTTTGTCCCCTCAGCCTCTACCTTCCTCCTGCCTGGAGGAGCAGCAACTATCTTGCATTCATGTAGCAACTCCCACGAGGGTGAAAGTCTCCAAGCTCAAGAGAAATGAGCAGGAAGATGGAAAGAGACTGGGACCCTGGAAGCAAATGAAGCTACTATACCTACCCCCCGACTTTGTAATGCGTGGGACGAACCAGCACCTATTTGTTTAAGCCACTGTAATAGAGTTTTCTGTTACTTATAGATGACTATAGCACTCTCTGATATAGATTATATGGTACAAAGATGAAATTTCTTTTCTAAAAACTCTATTGACCTGAGGAAAAGGCTGAGGCAGAGAGGCCCATGAGAAGACTCCTGCAGGAGCCCAGGAAGGAGACAGTGAGGTTCTGAAGGATTTAGGAAGAGCAAAAGGAAAGTCTTCACAAATCCTGTCAAATTCAGGATTTCTCCCCATCTTTCTTAGGGTAAAAACAATTATAGAACCACACAATAATAAATTATTATTTTTTTTGCAGTAAAAATTATTCCCAGATAAAACAAGGAGTCTCCCTGGTTGCAGTTGGATAAACCTAAGGATACAACAAAACAGAAGAGTCGACCATGTTTCTGAGACAGGAGAATTTCATTTTATTGCTGCTCTGAGAATATATCTAATTACTCAATCACGCCAATTAAATAGGACATTCACCTGCTGACAAATAGCTACCTTGGGATATAGCAGGATAAATTGTAGAAATAATTGGATTTTCTAATCAATATTAACTTCTTCATATTATAGAGCTGCTATTTTACATTTAGGTACAGCATTTTTTAAAATGATTTTTTTGTAGTGGTACTGGGGATTGAACCCGGGGGCATTCTACTACACCCCTAACTCTTTTTTATTTTTATTTTGAAACAGGGTCTCACTAGATTGATGAAAGTCTCACTACTTGCTGAGGCTGCCCATGAACCTGCAATCCTCCTGTCTCAGCCTCCCAAGTGCTGGGATTACAAGCATGTGCCACCATGCCCAGCTTAAAATGATACTTAAAAGCCTTTCATTTGTGGCAAAAATATGATTGTTCAGAAGATGAGATAACTGAGCCGGGCATGATGGCTCACGCTTGTAATCCCAGTACTTGGGAGGCTGAGATCGGAGGATCTGGGTTCGCGGCCAGCCTCAGCTACTTAGTGAGGCCTTCTGCAACTTAGTGAGACCCGGTTTCAAAATAAAGAATAAAAAATAGGGCTGGGGGTGTAGCTCGGAGGTAGAATGCCCCTGGGTTCAATCCCAGTACCGCAAAAAAAAAA
>PVJS01045878.1:0-16046 GCA_004027185.1 Glis glis | reverse complement strand
GAGATTTCACCTAACCCCAATTAGAATGGCAATCATTAAAAACACAAACAACAACAAATGCTGGCGAGGATGTGGAGAAGTAGGAACTCTACTACACTGTTGGTGGAATTGCAAATTAGTGCAACCGCTTTGGAAAACAGTGTGGAGGATCCTCAGAAGAATGGGAATAAACCTACCGTATGACCCAGCGATACCACTTATAGGCATCTACCCCAAAGAACTAAAACCCAACTCCCAGACTAATGCATGTGTATCTGTGTTTATAGCAGCACAATTCACAATTGCCAAACTTTGGAACCAGCCAAGGTGAATGGATCACAAAACTATGGGATATGTACACAATGGAATTTTACGCAGCCACAAAGAAGAACAAAATCACATCCTTTGTATGAATACATATTTAATAGCATATGAAAAATACATATTTAATAGCATATGAAAAAAGAGAATAAATAGAAGATAAGCAAATTTTAAGTCATCTCCAGCATCAAAGCATGACTGTGCATGGAAGCTGAGTTGTTTCATAGGGTTTTGGGGGGGGGGGAATAAATAAAATAAACTCACACCCAGACAGATTTTTTGACAAAATATTCAAACTACAAAAATTAAGTACAAATAAACAAAGAGCCAGCCTTATTAAAAAAAGAGACTCTTGAAAAGAGTCAAACCTTGTTGGAGGCAAGGTTATGGAATTAGTCAAGATACCACAATGGGTGCTCTGATTTCGTGGTAAGAGGGAGGTATGGATTCAAGATAATGAGGCAAAATTTCCATGTGATTATAAAATGGTTCTAAACATAACTCAAAAAGGAGGTCAGTGAGTTCTCTAAGTCGTGATGTGTTGGCATTTATTTGGGGGGAGGCACTAAAACACTAGTTCAAATCTAGGCTCTCAACTGTACATACCAATAGCACATACAATTAGTTTTTATAGGTAATAAAAATTTTGACATTAAATGTGACCATTTGTGCAATGTGCTTAGTAGAATGTGCAATGCACTTAGTAGAATATTACAATACTAAGAATGAAGAAAACGCTCCATATGTGTTAGCTTTTGACTTTAATACATTAATTATTGTACAACTATTGACATTAATACATTAATTACTGTACCACTATCAATTTATGTGTGTTATATTTGCTACCAAAGGAGAATTGGGGAGGTAAAATTGACTAATTTTAACAAGAAGAATTAAAATTAAATAGATTAAAATAGATGGCTGAAACACATGTATGGGGGAGGGGAAAGTGGGGGTGGGATCTAGAGGGAAGTGCTCCAAGAGTTGTGAGCATGTATATTCCTATCACTCTATAACTCAGTATGATGTATAATTATAATGCACCAATAAAAGTATAAAAAAATTGAAAACTAGATGGCTAAGTAACTGGCTACAACAAACTGAAATGGCAAAGCAAGTGAACTTCTCAGATTATAATTACAGGAGGAAACAACAGCATGGAGATTGGAAATGTTTAATCACATGTGAGCTTAAAATTATCAATAGACCTAAAGCAACTATTTTGCTTCTGAACATGGGAGGAGGTTTATCTTCTAGATAGCAATTAGCATCATTGGAAAAAAGAAGAAGAAACAAGGAGACCCCAGCCAATAAACAACAACAACAACAACAAAGAAAACCCTGTTACCTAAATTAGGAGAGATAAAAGTACTAACAAATTTTAAAGAGTAGAGAAATAGATGTAGTCATTTGAGTTGATTCAATTAGATATGGATGAGCTAATGGGGTCTTAATGAATCAATATGTCACAGATTTTCCACTAATTGCAAAATTAATAAAGTTAGCCAAATAAAATGTGAGACATTTAGAAATAACCTTTCAAAATTGCTGCAGAAGTGTTAAATTAAAAGAGAGAACTTTTACTGAGCAACTCAGAAGTACATATGCATTTCTCTGTGGCCAGCTTGGACACTATTTGCTTCCTGCATTGGTTCATAATTCTTTTATGATAGTGTCTAGGGGAGTGGTCCTCACACTTCAGCAAATGTCAGAATCCCCCAGAGGGCTGGATAACTCTGAGCCCACCCCCAGAATTCCTGACCCAGTGGCTGGCTAAGGCCTTAGAATTGATTTCTAACAAGTTCCTGGCAGTTCAGATTTCAGAATCCCTGATTTGGAGTGGTACTGGGGATTGAACCCTGGGGCATTCTACTTCTGAGCTACACCCCCAGACCTATTTTCTATTCTTCATTTTGAAACAGTGTCTCACTAAATTGCAGAGGGCCTCACTAAGTAGCTGAGGCTGGCTGCAGACCGTGATCTTCCTGTCTCAGGGATTATAAGCGTGCGCCACCACGCCCGGCCCTGATTTGGAGTTCTAAATGTACATCATCCAGTTCAAGAATGAGAACAGAAATACTAAAAGCAGAAGTGAGGTTCATAATAATCTAATGAAATTTTATACTAGATTAACAGAAATATCCCTTCAAAGGCTATTATTTTTTCTGTTCCAATGTCACCTTTCTGTTAGTCTCCAGTGTACAAATGCTTTGTCTCTTGTGCACAATCACTTATGCAGAATTTCAGTTGGTTTGCTATCATCCTCCGACAATCTAGTACACAGTTTTGGATCAATTGGAAACACGTTCGTGTTGTAATCTTCCTGGTATGTGTGGGAGATAGATAGGTTTGGAGGAATTTTTGTGTTTTTCATTTTTTTCTCCCAACTTGAGCAGAAAGAATTAAGCTGATGTCAGTCAAAACACTTCTAACTTGTCAAATTATTGTTTAAGAACTTACATGTCTATGAAAGATTAATAATAATCTTGGGGAAAGAATTTTTGTGCACAATAAACAAACATGATCATTCTTTTTTATTCTATTTTTATAGTTTCATTATTTGTATTTTGACTTTTCTGTGGGGATATTTCAGTGACAGCTGAGGCGTTAAGACAACATGAATGCCTCTCAGAGCTACAAAACATTCACTCTTCTTAAAAAGGACATGAGTTATGTTGAAGACTGAAAATATGACAAAAAGGCTTAAAGTTTCCGGTTCAGATATACTGGTCCTAACTAACAAAAACAATTCCTGATATACAGAATGGCTTCTGACCACATACCATTCTCCCTTTGTTTCACCCTATTTCAACTAAATTGAACCCCTATTAACACCATTCACTAAAGATGAACAGGAGAAATTCCTGAGGAATAGAAGTCACAGGACTTTCTTTTCCTCCATTCTCTTACCTCATGTCCTATCTTCTCCAGGGTAGGACACCTGCTTGGACCAGGCATTCTCTCTCAGAATGAATATATCTGTGCGCCGGGCATGATGGAGCACACTTGTAATCCCAGTACTTGGGAGGCTGAGACAGGGGGATCGCAGGTTCACAGCTAGCCTCAGCTACTTAGTGAGGCCCTCTGCAACTTAGTGAGACCCTGTTTCAAAATAAAGAATAAAAAATAGGGCTGGGGGTGTAGCTTGGAGGAAGAATGCCCCTGGGTTCAATCCCCAGTACCTCAAAAAAAAAATGAGTATGTCTGGGGATATACCAGATATTAGTGACCACACTTGGATTATGACACAGCTGTTTCAGAGAAACTCATAGAGATCAAGTTAGAACTCGTAGTCTACTTAGGCAGCCTTTACTTCACCAACACCAATCTCTCCCCAGCCTTCTTTAGTAGAGGAGCCCTTCTGTCCAGCCAATGAGTTTTGAGTGTGATAGAAAACCGTGTTCACATCTGGTCTCTTCCAGACATAAACAACTCTATTTTATGAAAAACTACTTCTCATAAATGTTAAATCTGAAGTGAGTTTTACTTTCATGAGTTAATTTCCTCTTAAGAACTAGTCAGTGGAAAGTTAATAGCCCAACTACTTTACATGTTTACTTGATTTTTGGAGCCTACACTTCTTGCTCATTTTAAAAGAAAATATACTCAATATCTAACTTGCCATTTGCAACAACATGGGTGAACTTAAAGGACATTATGCTAAGTGTAATAAGTCAGTCACAGAAGGAAAAAATCTGCATTATTTCACTTATAGGAGAGATCTAAAATAGTCAAACTCATAAAAACAGAATAGAATGGTGGTTGTCAGGAGACAAGGGGAGGAATAAATGGGGAGTAATTGCTTAATAGGATAGAAAGTTTTGGTTATGCAAGATGAAGAAGTTCTAGACATGTGTTGTATAACATTGTGCTTATTGTTAACACTTAAGTGCACTTAAAATTTTAAAAAGGTAGAATTCATGTTAAGTGTTCTTACCAAAACACACACACACACACAAAGGGACACAGGGGAAACTTCTGGAAATGATGGTATGTTTTTTACTTTGATTATTGTGGTTATACCATGGGTGCACGCATATGTCCAAATTCATCAAAGTACATACAGTAGACATGCAGTTTTTATGTAAAAAATCACTATTTCAGTTGTTACTGATTTCTACTTACAATTTAAACTTCAAGACAGCTAATAATAAAGAATCCAATGTGTTTTCACTTTATTTTTAAACAACTTCAAAAGGTAGACCTTATCATATCTATTTTTCTTTTTTTTGGTTAATCAATTTTTTATTTTTTTTATTGGTGCTTTGTTCATACATCTTGATGGGTTTCAGGGTGGTAGAAGTATACATGCACACATCGGTCAATTACCCTCCACCAATTCCCACCCACATTCCCTCCCCTTCCCTCCTTCTTATGATCAGCATAGTAGTTGACTTTGATAAATTTGTGTATGTACATCCTATGCATTAGGGTGTTTCCCTTACCCCCCTCCCATCTCCCTCAGTTAGGTCACCTTCTTTCCTCATCTAAGGTTTTTCCATCTTTGTCTGGAGTCCCTCCTATGCCCTATTCTCCCTAGCTTTCTCATATTAGGAGAGCATCTGACTTTTCCATTTTTGTGACTGACTAATCTCACTAAGCATAATGTTCTCTAATTCCATCCATTTCCCTGCAAATGACATAATTTTGTTATTATGACTGCATAAAATTCTACTGTGTATATATCCTATAGTTTTGTAATCCATTCATCTGTTGATAGACATCTTGGTTGGTTCCATAGCTTGGCAATTGTGAAATTGTGCAGCTATAAACATAGATATGAATGCTTTAGTCTGGTAGATACAAATGCATTAGTCTGGATTCCAGTCTTTTGGGTAGATACCTAAAAGTGGTATTGCTGGGTCATATCGTAGGTTCATTCCCAGTCTTCTGAGGATCCTCCATAGTTTTCCAAAGTGGTTGCACTAATTTGCAATCCCACCAACAGTGTAGTAGAGTTCCTACTTCTCCACATCCTCACCAGCATTTGTTATTGTTTGTGTTTTTAATGATTGCCATTCTAATTGGGGTTAGGTGAAATCTCAGGGTAGTTTTGATTTGCATCTCTCTGATTGCTAATGATGTTGAAAATTTTTTCAGACATTTATTGGCCATTTGTATTTCTTCTTTTGTGAAGTGCCTATTTAGTTTACTTGCCCATTTTTTTTATTGGGTTGTTTGTTTTTTTGGCGGCGAGTTTCTTGAGTTCTCTGTATATTTTAGATATTAGTCCTTTATCAGAGGAGTACCTGGCAAAAATCTTCTCCCATTCTGATGACTCTCTGTTGAGGTTCTTGATAGTTTTCTCTGCTGTGCAGAAGCTCTTCAGTTTAACACAATCCCACCCATTGATATTCTTTTTAACTTCTTCTGCCTTTGGGGTCTTGTTAAGGAAGTTTTGCCTGTGCCTATGTGTTGAAGAGTTGGACCTATGCCCTCTTCAAGTAGCTGCAAGGTCTCTGGTCCAATTACCAGGTCTTTGATCCATCTTGAATTGACTCTTGTGCAGGGTGAAAAAGTGGGGTTTATTTCCATTTTGCTGCATGTGGCTAACCAGTTTCGCCAACACCATTTGTTGAAGACGCTATCTTTATTCCAATGTATGTTTTTGGCTCCTTTGTCAAAAATCAATTGGCTGTAAGTGTGCTGATTTGTTTCTGAGTCTTCTATTCTGCTCCCTTGGTCTGTGTATCTGCTTTTGTTCCAATACCATGCTGTTTTTATTATTATGGCTTTGTAGAATAGTTTGAAGTCCAATATTGTGATGCCTCCTGCATGGTTCTTTTTGCTGGGAACTACTTTGGCTATTCTGAGTTTTTTGTTGTTCCAAATGAATTTAAGGACTGATTTTTCTATATCTGTGAAGAATGATCTTGGTAATTGAATGGGTATTGCATTGAATCTGTAGATCACTTTTGGAAGAATGGCCATTTTGATGATATTTATTCTGCCTATCAGGAGCATGGGAGGTATTTCCATCTTCTAAGATCTTCAATTTCTTTTTTCAATATTTTATAATTTTCCTTGTAGAGGTCTTTTACATCCTTGGTTAGATTTATTCCCAAGTATGTTATTGTTTTGGGGGATATCATGAGTGGAAATGTTTTCTGGATTTCTTTTTCAGTGGACTTATGGTTGGCATATAGAAAAGCTTCTGATTTTTTAAGATTGATTTTGTATCCAGACACTTTGCTAAATTTGTTGATCAGTTCTATAAGCCTTTTGGTTGAGTTTGTTGGGTCTTCTAAGTATAATATCATGCCATCTTCAAAGAGAGATAGTTTCAGTTCTTCTTTTCCTATTTGCACTCCTTGGATTTCCTTCTCTTGCCTTATTTCTCTGGCTAGAGTCTCTAGTACTATACTGAAAAGGAGTGACAGTGGACCTTCTTGTCTTGTTCCTGTTTTTAAGGGGAACTCTCATAGTTTTTCCCCATTCAATATGATGTTGGCTGTGGACCTATTGTATATTGCCTTTATGATGTTGAGGTATGTTCCTTCTATCCCAATTTTCTTCAGTGTTTTTATCATGAATGGGTGTTGGATTTTGTCAAATGCTTTTTCAGCATCTATTGAAATGATCATGTGATTTTTGTCTTTAGTTCTATTTATGTGGTGGATTACATGGATTGTTTTTCATATGTTGAACCAGCCTTGCATCCCTGGGATGAACCCGACTTGGTCATGGTGTATGATTTTTCTATGTGGTTTTGAATGTGTGTTACTAGTATTTTGTTTAGAAGTTTCACGTTTAAGTTCATCAACAATATAGGTCTGAGCCAGGCGTGGTGGCGCATGCTTGTAATCCCAGTACTTGGGAGGCGGGGACCAGAGGATACAGGTTTGCAGCCAGCCTCAGCTACTTAGTGAGGCCCTCTGCAACTTCATGAGACCTGGTTTCAAAATAAAGGATTAAAAAATAGGTCCGGGGATGTAGCTCGGGGTAGAACCCCCCTGGGTTCAATCCCTAGACTGCAAAAACAAAACAAAACAAGACAAAACAAAATATAGGTCTGTAGTTTTCTTGAGCCGTCTTTATTTGATTTTGGTATTAAAGTGATGTTGGCTTCATAGAATATATTTGGGAGAGTCCCGTTTCTTTCTATTTCATGGAATAGACTGAGGAGAATTTGGATTAGTTCTTCTATAAAGGTTTTAAAAATTTCACCCGAGAAACCATCTGAACCTGGGCTTTTCTTTGATGGTAGGCTCTTTATTTCTGCTTCAATCTCTTTGATTGCTATTGGTCTATTTAAATTTTCTATATCTCTTGATTCAATTAAGGAAGGTTGTAAGTGTCTAGAAATTTGTCAATTTCTTCTAGGTTTTCCATGTTGTTGGAGTATAATGTTTCAAAGTAGTCTCTGATAATCCTCTGGATTTCCGCACTGTCGGTGGTAAGATCAACTTTTTCATTTCTTATTTTCTTATTTTGGGTTAGTTCTCTCTTTTGGTTAGGTCGGCTAGTAGTTTATCTATCTTGTTTACTTTTTTGAGGAACCAGCTTTTGGTTTTGTTGATTTTTTGTATTTTTTTTATTCTCTACTTCATTGATTTCTGCTCTGATTTTAATAATTTCCTATCTTCTACTGACTTTGGGGTTAGAATGTTCCTGTTTTTCAAGGGCTTTGAGGTGTGCCATTGGGTTATTTATTTGGTGATTTTCTGTTCTTTTTATGTGAGCACTCATTGCTGTGAATTTTCCTCTTAATACTGCTTTCAGAGTGTCCCAGAGATTTTAAAATGTTGTATCTCTGTTTTCATTTGTTACTAGGAACTTCTTAATTTCTCCCCTTATTTCTTCTGTGACTCATTCCTCATTCAGCAGTATGGTGTTCAGTTTCCACATGTTTATGAGATTTCTCTGGGTCTTCTTATACTTGATATCTAGTTTCATTCCATTATGGTCTGAAAAGATGCAGGGGATTATATCACATTTTTTTAACTTGGTAGTACTCACTTTGTGGCTTAGGATATGGTCTCTTTTATAGAAGGTTCCATGACAGCTGAATAAAAATGTGAATTCAGCTATAGTTGGGTGGAATGTTCTGTATGTGTCTTGTAAGTCCATTTGGTTTATGGTGTTCCTTAGGTCTGAGGCATCTTTACTGATCTTTTGTCTTGAAGATTGATCTAGTGGTGTGAGAGGGGTGTTGAAGTCTCCTATCTATATTGTGTTGGAATCTATGCGTGACTTAATATCACAAAGAGTTTCTTTTATGAAAGTGGTTGCACCTATGTCTGGGGCATAAATGTTGATTACTGATATATCCTCTGGCTGGATTGTTCCTTTTACCAGTAAGAAATGACCTTCTTTGTCTCTTCTGATAAGTTTAGATTTGAAGTCTAATTTGTCTGATATCATAGTTACTACTCCTGCTTGTTGTTGAGTTCCATTAGTATGGATTACCTTGCTCCATCCTTTCATCTTTAGTTTGTGAGTATCTTTACTTGTAAGGTGCCTTTATAGATGGATTGTGATTTTTTTAATCCATTTTGCCACATTATGTCTTTTGATTGGGGAGTTGAGGCCATTTATATTCAGCGTGAATATTGAGAGATGACTTAAATTCTAACATTTTGAGTTTTAATTTCTGGAAAGTTGGGAGTGATCTTATTGGTTTGCCTCTAAATGTTACTTGGTCTTTTACTCTTGCTGTCTTTAAGATTCTCTCCTTGGCCTCTATATTAGCCAATTTGATTACTATGTGGCATGGTGAATATCTTCTCTGATTTTGTCTATTGGGGGGTTCTATATGTTTCCTGTACCTGTGTGTCAACCTCTTTTTCTATGTTTGGAAATTTTTCTAATATTACTTCTCTGAAAAGACTATTGATTCCTTTGGTTTTAGCTTCTATTCCCTCTTCTATGCCTATTATTCTTAGGTTTGCTCTTTTATGATTGGACGAGATCTCTTCAATGTCCAATTCATGCTGTTGGATTGTTTTTTCTAAATTATATACTATGTATTCATTTTTGGAGAGGTCATCTTCTAAGAGAGAGATTCTGTTTTCCATATGGTCTAGTCTATTGTTGATAGTTTGTATTGATGACTTCATTTCAATTATCGCATCCCTCACTTCCTTGAGAGCTTCTTTTTGATTCCTGTTCAAGGTGTCAGATTCTTTGCTTATTTGATTCTTCATTACTTTCAGGCTCTCTCTGAATTCTTTTTGGAAATCCTGAATCATTTCTACTATTAAAGTTCTGAATTGTCCTTCTGGCAATCTTTACACTTCTGTGTTGGTGGGTTCTGTTGTGGGATTGTGGAAGCTCATTGTTTCTTTGCTATTCTTCCTTCTCATGATTTCAGGTTTCTTAAGCTTATATCTTTGTTGCTTTTGGTAGCTCTCTCTCACTCTTGAGGTTTCCTATGTCTAATCTCTCTCCCTTTATAGTATCTTATTTGGGAGGTTGATATTTCCTACTAGGTGAGCCTTAAAGGTGAATAGCTTTTACTAAATGGTTATTCTCAGCTCTTTGTTGTGTGTTTATTACCCTTTAAGACCGACTTTGAAATATATGTCCTATATGTAGTCAAATTATTTTAACCTCACTTCGACACGTACTCTGATAATTGCCATTCAAGACAACCACTGCTTTGCATGAATGTCTTCAGAAAACACAGCCAATTGGGGGGATCTGGTCACCTTCAACCTCACTGTCAGTACCTTGCAAGGTCTGAAAATTATCTCATTCATCCTTCTTTCACCAACATGAAGCCTCACACATAGTAGGCATTTAATAAATATTTGATAAAAATAGATGAATGAGAGAAGATTAGTTATAACTAGAACATTGTCTTTGGTGATCTTATTTTGTCATTGGATGTGAAATAACTCCACATTAAAAATTATATTGAGCCGGGTGTGGTGGCACATGCTTGTAATCCCAGTACTTTGGGAGGCGAAGACGGGAGGATCCGGGTTCGCGGCCAGCCTCAGCGTGCACGCTGCGCGCGCGCGCGCAATCTCTCTCTCCCTGTCTCTGTCTCTCTCTCTCTCTCTCTCTACCTGGTGAGGAGGCCTTCCGCAACTTTGTGAGACCCGGTTTCAAAATAAAGCATAAAAAAATAGGGCCGAGGGTGTAGCATGGAGGTAGAACACCCCTGCGTTCAACCTCCAGTACTGCAAAAAATAAATAAATAAATAAAAATAAAAATAAAAATTATGTTGACATGTGAAATAAATCCAGATTTTTAAAAATATGTCCTTTCAAATTTTTTATTTCATTAACTCTATATTATAGGTTAAATTTTTCTTATTTAATTTTCTTAGCATGTGAATCATTGCTTTTTCAATTTCATTCTTTGTAATTGTCCTGCTACTCTGGCAACCAATCCTCTATGATGAATTGCCAGCACTGAGACTCAAATTAGTTTTTAAAATTATCTAATCTTTAATCTGAATTTTCAGGGAGACATTTATTACTTTAGAGTGAATCATTTTCAAAATAAATGTCTTGTTTTCTTCCCAGGTTCTAAGATCTAAACAAATCATTATAAATCTTATGAAATGTGAAACAGAGATAAAAATTAAAAGACAGAACATGTTTCTTAAATTCCTCCAAAGTCAGTTTGATTATACAGATGATCATAAATGGCCTGAATCACTTAGTTGATGATGATCAATTGTTGTATGATGGTAACTTTGCTTTAAGAGGAATTTTTATTTTCAAAGTAGCTATCATTTAATAAGACTTAGCAGAAAACAATTAGCCTTAACAAGAAAAAAACAAAACAATATATTCCTTAGGTCCTTTGTTTGAATTGGTTAACTAAAATATTATTTTGTAAATTTTTCACCAATAGAAATTGAACAAGGATAAAAAAATAAAATAATTATTAACAGGTGGATCTGAGTTGTGAAAGTCCCAATAAATTGGCATCAAAATATATCTGATAAGTTGCTGAGATGCAGTGCTACACATTATAAGTTTTAAGTTAAGTGACACTTTTTGGTAAGAAAAGTTAAATGTCATTTTACTTTGAGGTTAAACTTTTGTTGCTTTTTCTTTAATATTTCTAAACTCCACTCCTTTTACATATGAATTTTTATAATTCATATGTAATTAAATGTGATAAAAAGATTTAATTAGAGAAAGCCTTCATAAAATAATGAAAACCTCAACATTTAAATGTCAGCAGTATTGGCATAGAAGTTTCTTCAATTTTTTGTGCTTAAATTGTAAGGAAAAAAAGAATGATAAAGAAACAAGAAATTTTATAAATCATGAAACTTAAACCCCATTCACTAAAGACTTTTCACTTGTGTTTTTCTAAAATAAAACCATACATAAATTATTCTTTATTCTTGAATGGTTATTTTATTTTAAGGTTTATTGTGGTATAATTGATATGCCAAAAACGTACACTAAGTATACAAATTTTAGTGCATTTGGACATATACATACAACTATGATGCCATCACCACAACAAAGGTGCTAATTATATCCCAAAACACCAAGAATGTCCTTGTATTTTGTGTTTGTTTTGTTTTTGTTCATGTGATAGATGAGATGAGATCTATTAGATGAGATCTATTCTCATGCCATATTTTTAAATACTTTTATTGGTTCATTATAGCCTCACATCATAATGCAGTTCATAGTAATAGTGATATACTTGGTGGGTTTTCCCCCAGCTCTCTTCCCAATTCCCCCCTTCCCCATACAGGGTATTGAGATTGACATTGATATTCTCACATATGTATATAATGTCAATGGAATTGATTCCTTCATTCCTTCATTGATTCTCTCTCTCCCCCCCACCCCTTCCCCTACACCACCTCCCTATTTCCACTGAAATTCCTCCTCCATCATCTGAAGTCCCTCTGATATTCCAATTACTCCCTGGCTTCCACATATGAGAGAAAACATATGACCACCATTCACTTTCTGTTACTGGCTAATATCATTTAACATAATGTTCTCCAGGTCCATCCATTTTCCTGCAAAGGACATTATTTTGTTTTCCTTTATTGCTGAGTAGAATTTCATTGTGTGTATGTCCCATAACTTTGTAATCTATTCATCTGTTGATGGACACCTAGGTTGGTTCCATAATTTGGTTATTGTGAATTGTGCTGCTATAACATGAATATGCATATATTACTATAATATTCTGATTTCAGTCCCTTTGGAAAGATACCCAGGAGCGGTATAGCTGGATCATATGGTGGATCCATTCCCAATTTTCTGAGGAATCTCCACAATGATCTCCATAGTAGCTGCACTAATTTGCAGTTCCATCAACAGTGTAGAAGAATTTCTATTTCCCCATTTAGTTCAATTGGTCATTTTCTTGATTGGGTTATTTTGTTTAGTGTAAAGTCTTTTAAGTTCTTTGTATATTCTAGATATTGGTCCTCTATCAGAGGAATAGCTGGCAAAGATCTTCTCCCATACTGTAGGCTCTCTCTGTAGACTCTTGATGGTTTCCTTTGATGAGCAGAAACTTTTTAGTTTAATGCTATCCCATTGATTAATTCTTGATTTAATTTCCTGAGCTTTGGGGGTCTTATTGAGGAAGTTTCTACCTGTGCGTATATGTTGAAGTATTGTATCTATTCCCTACTCTAGCAATTTCAAAGTCTCTAGTCTAATTTCTAGGTCTTTGATCCATCTCAAGTTGACTCTTACGCAGGGTGAGAGGTAGGAATGTAATTTTATTTTTCTACAACTGGATAACCAGTTTTCCCAACACCATTTGTTGAAAGGCTGTCTTTTCTCCAACATGTGAGTTTGACACCTTTGTCAAAAATCAATTGGCTATAACTGTGTGGTTTTTTTTTTTCTAATTCTATTCCATTTGTCTATGTGTCTGTTTTTCTGCCAATACCATGCTGCTTTTATTACTATAGCTCTTTAGTATAATTTGAAATCAGAAATTGTGATGCCTCCTACATAGTTCTTATTGCTGAAAATTGCTTTGGCTATTCTGTGTCTTTTGTTTCTTCATATGAAATTTATGACTGTTTTTTCTAGATCTGTGAAGAGTGACATTGGTATTTTGATAGGGATTGCATTGATTCTGTAGATCACTTTTGGTAGAATGTCCATTTTGATAATATTTATTCTATACAAGAGCATGGGAGATCTTTCCATCTTCTAAGATCTTCAATTTCTTTCTTTAGTGTTTTATAATTTTCATTGTAGAGGTCTTTTACCTCCTTGGTTAGATTTATTCCAAGGTATTTTATTGTTTTTGAGGTTATTATGAATGGAATTGTTTTCTTGATTTCTTTCTCGGTGGATTCATGGTTGACATAGAGAAAAGCTACTCATTTTTTTAGATTGATTTTGTATCCCATTACATTCCTGAATTTGTTGATCAGCTCTAGTAGTCTTTCGGTTGAGTTTTTGGGGTCTTCTAAATATAGGATCATGTCATCTGCTAATAGATAATTTCCATTCTTCTATCCCTATTTGAATTCTTTTGATATCCTTCTCTTGCCTTATAGCTCTAACAAGTATCAAGGACTGTATTGAAAAGGAGCTGTGAGCCAGGTGTGGTGGCGCAAGCTTGTAATCCCAGTACTTGGGAGGCTGAGATCGGAGGATCGCAGGTTCACAGCCAGCTTCAGCTACTTAGTGAGGCCCTCCACAACTTAGTGAAACCCTGTTTCAAAATAAAAAGAATAAAAAATAGGGCTGGGGGTGTAGCTTGGTGGTAGAATGCCTCTGGGTTCGATCCCCAGTACCACAAAAAAAAAAAAAAAGAAAGAAAAGGAGCTGTGATAGTGGGCATCCTTGTCTTGTTCCTGATTTTAAAGGGAATTCCTGAAGTTTTTCCCCATTCAATATGATGTTGGCTTTGGGTTTATTGTATATTGCATTAATGATGTTGAGGTAAGTTCCTCCTATTCCAATTTTCTACAATATTTTTGGCATGAATGGGTGTTGAATTTTGTCAAACACTTTTTCAGCATCTATTGAGATGATCATGTGATTTTTGTTCATGCCATATATATATATTTTTTTTTTTTTTTGCGGTACCAGGGATTGAATACAGAGGCGTTCTACCTCCGCACTACGCCCCCGGCCCTATTTTTTTTTATACTTTATTTTGAAACCGGGTCTCACGAAGTTGCGGAGGGCCTCGTTAAGGAGAGAGAGAGAGAGAGAGACCGACAGAAAGACAGACAGACAGGGAGAGAAAGAGCGAGAGAGCTGAGACTGGCCGCGAACCCGGATCCTCCGGTCTCCGCCTCCCAAAGTACTGGGATTACAAGCGTGCGCCACCACGCCCGGCCAATCATGCCATATTTTATAATGCACGATACCCCATATTTTTAACTATAGATCTACATTGTATATAGGTACTTTCTACTGATCTTTAATGAAAATCCTACTCAGACCAATTCATCAAGGAAAACAAATCAAAGGCATCCAAATCATAAAGAAAAGAGTAAAATTGTTTTTGTTTTCACATGGCATGATCCTTATAAAGAAAACTCTACAGTCTCCAAAAACATTCTTAAATCCTTACAACTAATAAAAAAGTTAACAAAGTTGCAGAATATAAAATCAATATACAAAAACCAGTTCCATTTCTACACACTAATTGGGAAGTATCTGAAAAGAAAATTAAAACAACAATATCATTTACCATAGCACTGAAAAATATTTAGAAATAAACCAAATATTTTCTTAAATATTTGAAGTTACTATTAAAACATATTACATGTATAAATCAAAATCTAAGGTGTCAAAAACATATACACTGAAAACTATAAAACACTAAAGAAAAATTAAATACTACAAAAATAAACGAAAAGCATTCCATGTTCATGGCATGAAAGAATTAGTATCATTAAAGTACCCATGTTACCCAGGCTTATCCACAATTCAATGCAATTTGTATCAAAATCCTAATGATGCTTTTTCACAAATAGAAAAAAATATCCTAAAATTTATATTGGAACCACAAAAGACTCCAAATAACCAAAGCGATCTTGAGAAAGAAGAGCAAAATCAGAGGTCTCATTCTTCCAGATTTCAAATATATTACAAAGCTATAGTAATCACAGCAGTGTGGTGCTTGCATAAAAACAGACCCAGAAACCAGTGGAATAAAATAGAAAGCCCAGAAATAAACTCACGCACACAAGGTCAACTAGTCTTTGGAAGGATGCTAAGAATGCACAATGGGGAGAGGATTGATTCTTCAACACATTGTGTTCAGAAAATTGGGTATCTTCATACAAAAGAATAAAACTAGATCCCTATCTATAACTATAATAAAAAAGAATTACAGACTTAAATTTAAGACTTAAATCTGCAAAACACTAAAAAAGCATAGTGGGAACATTTTTTACATTGGTCTTGTCAATGATAGATTAGACGCCAAAACCATAGGCAACAAAATAAAAAATAGACAAGCAGAATACATTGAACTAGAGATCTTCTTCACAGCAAAGAAAATAATCAACAGAGTAAAGAGGCAACCTATGTGAAGGAAGAAAATACTTGTTAACCATTTATTTCGTAAGAAGTTACCAAAATCTATTAGAATCTCCTAAAACTGCATATCAAATAATGATGATGATTGTGATAGTTAATCTAAGTTGTCAACTTGACCTGATCATGACACACCCAAGATTATGTGATTTTGGGTGTGTAACAGCAGATTAAAGAGAAAGCCCTGCCCTGAATGTAGGCAGCAGAATTCTGATAGGTGCGGACTTAGATAAAAAGGGAGAAGCCACGTAGAGTGTGCGCGACTGTTCCGAGGAAAGCAGATCTGC
>PVJS01045877.1:0-16046 GCA_004027185.1 Glis glis | reverse complement strand
TCCGCGCTACACCCCCAGCCCTATTTTTTTTATACTTTATTTTGAAACCGGGTCTCACGAAGTTGCGGAGGGCCTCACTAGGTAGAGAGAGAGAGAGAGAGAGAGAGAGAGAGAGAGCTGAGGCTGGCCGCGAACCTGGATCCTCCGGTCTCCGCCTCCCAAAGTACTGGGATTACAAGCGTGCGCCACCACGCCCGGCGTGCACTGAGGATTTGATTCAAGTAATTGAAAGCCTCCTCGTCCCATCCTGAGAGAAACTATTGTTCATCTCAGTAGCAGGAAAGATCATATTTCTAAACAATTGGATTATGTATCTCATAGACATTTTGGATTGTGTAACCATAATTAGATTTTTACCTTCTTTTAACTGACTTCTCAAAAGCTTAGAACCAGCCAGGCCAGGTGGTACACACCTGTAATCCCAGCTACTCAGGAGGCGGAGGCAGAAGGATCACAAGTTCAAGTCTGGGTAACTTAAAGAGACCCTGTCTCAAAAATAAATATAAAAAGAGCTAGGATTGTAGCTCAGTGATAGAGCATTTGCCTAGCAAGCATGAGGCTCTGGGTTCAACACCCAGTAGAGCAAAAAAAGAAAAGAGAGAAAGATGCGCTCCTCTGGATTATATTTTTTTACCCTTATTTTTCTTTGTTCGTTTATCTCATACTTATTTTTTGCTATACTCAGTGGACTTTCGTACCATTATTAGCAGTTTACAATCATTCCTGAGATAAGATAATTTAAAAAGTAATTATTCATTTATTTCCCTTTAGAGTTTATGAATCTTCAACCTACACGTAGAAGTCACAGAAGAGGATGAGATCCAGTGTGAGGACTTAGAAAAAGAAAAGTAGATCATCTACATTCCAGGATGGGAACAATAGGAGGAGATGGGAAAGAAATGATGAGAAGACCCTGAGAGAATTGTCATAGATTAACTGTGAGTCAGATGCTGCAGAGAGATTTCTTACAATGGAGTCTGAAAACAGTCCATTGGATTGGAAAATCAGGTGATCAGAGCCAGGGCCATTTCATTTGACTTGGTGAAGAATGAGTCAAGAAGAATGAGTCAAGACCAAAAATAAAGATAATCTTGTAAGGCATTTGACTGAGGAGGAAATGGAAGATATAAGGAGACAGCCAAAGGTCAGTTTGTGATCAGGGATGACACTGGTTTCCATATAAAAGAGATTTACACTTGTAAGTCTGCAGGTAACAACTGAATTAAGAGGACAGGATGAAAGAACAGGAAAGGCAGATAAGACGCATGCTCCAGGTTTTGTGGGATTAAAGATTAGGAGCAAAGATTGAGTTATAGATTTCAAAGGAGGTTCTGATTGGACCCAGCAGGTAGCCATGAGGGTACCTGAAATATGGGTGGTCAAGTTGAACTTACCATCCACCTAGGAGTATATTGTGATGTGACATGGAAGATTATGTTCCCTATGCCAAAACCTTCAACAAATGTGGAGGACTGACCTAGATTGAATGATAATCAGGAGGAGATTCAATGGTGGCATGGACAGAGGCCAAGTTCAAAAGGAAAGGGGGCTTTGCTTAAAGGTGGAAGAGAGATGACTCCCAGGGTTAATGGCAGTACTGAAGCGTCCAGTGCTTCCTCTCAGTCCATGGGTGCTGGACCATGGGAGACAACACTTTATAAGTTTCCCCGTGAGACTTCTGCAGGAATGACACAAAGCTTTCCATGCTGAGAAAAGTTGAACTTAGCTACAACCTAAAATATAGATGACCCACTTTTCTCTTCTTTTTCTAAGCGCTCACACTGGACAGCTCATCCTCTTCTGCGACTTCTACCTACAGGCTGAAGATTCATGAACTCTAAAGGGAAGTGAATGAATAATTACTCTTTAAATTAGCTTATCTCAGGAATGATTTTAAACTGCCCACTGTGATGTTTATGGTTTGGAGAAAGGCTAACTAGAGATGTGGGTTAGAAGAACAGAGTTCATTTCACCACCTACTCCCATTTCCTTGAAAAAGTACAGTGCACAAAGGACTCCAAATAAATACCCCGATGCCACCTGAAAGGTGTTGAGGCTTGGGAAGTAGATGTGAAATGATTAAGAAATGGAAACTTCTCCCAACACAAAACAATAATAACTTCCACTGTGGTTTCTATGATGTGATTCATGCTGTGAAACTTCTGTTTATTTGAAGAGGAAATGAAAGAAACAGAGGAGTAGACAGATGACCACATCACCAGTGAGTGTCTAATTTGTCTGTACAGGGGATGAGGGAAGCAATGCTTCCAGACAGGCATTAATAAGTTAGCACTTCTAATTAGTGACCCAGGACACCTAATTCTTTCCCTTTAGAACTCACAGGGAATGAATTGTGTGAAGAGCGCATCCTGGGGTTGGGAAGGGGCTGAACTTATTTTATCCTTTCATAAATCAGAGGATGTCAAATACCCCAAACTGTCTTGCTTATACCTTTTTTAAAATGAGCTTCTTACATGTTGTGCTGATAAAGAAAACACCTATTAGTAGCTACAGTCACTTTGATGTTCTAATAATTCTCAGAAAGCATTTTGAAGTGAAATATAGAAATCCATTTATGTTTCACATCAGATTCAAACTTGGGCATTTGAGAGGAAAAGAAAATCCAAGTAATCTAATTTTCTTATAAAGATAATTTTGTGTTGTAAGTAATTACACTTGCATCTTGTAGATTTTTAACATGAAGCTTTGATTATCCAACAATCGGGTTAGCAGCCAGATTGACAATAAATCTTAAAGTCTCTAAATCTATAAGTTAGTAGCTATTTGTCAAATGAATTTACAATCTGCTTTATCAATTTTTGCATAAAAACTATACCCTATAGATTCTGTATTTTATAGCTCTCATTCTCATAATGAATAATGTGTAATTGAAGCACTATCAAGCTTTCCTTTTGCCATAATTTTTATATTTATGTAATTTCCTAAGTGTGTAAGTTTCTATAAAGTTAAAAGGAGATTTTCAATAGTTATTTCCATCAGATTAAATGTGCATTATAAAATAATTATGTCATGCCATCTTCCTTTCACCAAAACAACCTCCTTCAATTTAGAACCTGGAAAGTCAAGCTTCTGTAATATTGATGCTGAGACATTTGACTTACGATAGTTATGTTTCCCCTCATTATCATCCAATTTTTAAAGCTGTAAGCATATATGGATGATGTGATTCAAAGTAAAAGCAATCATTTAAACTGACTTGTTTAAAGTAAATATTCCTAAGAATTAAAAATACTAGTTATTATGTTAAGTAATATTTCTGCTACCAAAGGGCAGTATTTCAAAGTAGAAATCTAAACATATATGTGGCATAATATATGAAATAAATTATATGTAAAAAGTTTTAATGTATTTAAATAACTTTTTTTATGATCCACCATCTCTCACCTGCCTAGCAGTCTCACACCCCACCTCCCCACCCAATGGCCCTAGCTCAACTTCATTGCCAGCAAAACCTGACAACGTTTTCTTTTATGACTTGTTGCATTGGTATCAGGATAAAAATAAGAATAATATAGTATGAGAGCTTTCATGTTCCCAGAATGTTTTTATTTTTCTTCATTTTTCCAGTACTTTATGAGGATTTTTATAATTAAATATTTAATCTATGCCATTTAAATTATAATGAATGGGACTCAAGTTCTAATATCCTTCTTCCCTCCCTCCCTTCTTTCTTTTTC
The DNA here is from genome assembly GCA_004027185.1 of Glis glis. Taxonomy (NCBI): domain Eukaryota; kingdom Metazoa; phylum Chordata; class Mammalia; order Rodentia; family Gliridae; genus Glis; species Glis glis. The sequence continues at coordinate 12,348 of PVJS01045877.1, read as the reverse complement.
TTCCTTCCTTCCTTTCTTTTGTAAGCCAGCTGTTCCAACACCAAATATTAAATAACACCATCTTTCTCCACTCACTGTAATAGCACCTTTATCATATATTAAATTCTGACATCAATAATATCTCACATTTTCATGGTGCTTACAACAGGACAGACAGCATTCTAAATGTTTTGCATACATTGACCTTACAGCAATTCTATGCACTATGGACCACTTTATCCCATTTTCTAAGTAAAAAAATTTAAGTACACAGGGCTTAATAATTTGCCCAAGCCCTCAGACTGATAAGTAGCAAAGCCATTATTTGTACCTTGGTAGTGTGGTTCCAGAATCTTTGCACTCCACACATACTACTCTGTGCTCATCAACTACATTTACCTTGTTCTGAACTCTAGTCTGTATCATTAGTCTTTCAGCTAGTATCACACTTTTAATGACTATAGCTTTACACTACATTTTGCCATCTACTAGGAAATATACCTCTCATTGTTCTCTTTCAGTTTTCCTGCTATTCAAAGAAGCCAGTCATTAACATAAATTTTGTCATCAATATATCAGGTTAATATGTTTTAGATGAATTGTATGAAATTTCAAGATTTGGGGAGAACTGATGTCTTTATACATCAAGAAATATGCCAAGATTCTTCATTTACTTGGATCTTTTCTTGTGCCCTTTGATGAAATGTAGTTTTATCATGTAAGTTGCATATATTTCTGCTAAATTTATCCATTGGCGTAATATTTTTATTTTCATATGTTTCCATTATATTTCTCATGTCTTGCAGTTTAAAATATCAATTAAAAAGCGCTTGGTTTTTGTTTCTTATTCTCCACATTTTATTGAATTCTATTCAGTTCTAATAAGTTCTCGTTCATGCAGTCGAATTTGGGCACATTTAATGAAATCTTCAGATGAAAAAAATATTGCATACATTACTTTCCAATACTTGTACTTTTTGTTTTCTGATTGTATTGCTCTGATTAAAACCTCCAGAACAATATTAAATAACGTGGTATTGTGGAAAGTATAAGTTATCGTCTAGTGTCCATCTTCTTCTTCACTCATAGAAAACCCTATGAGTTTTTAGAGTTTTTAGATGAACACATGGATACTCAGAATAAAGGTTACAGTTTCCAACATGACTTGCAACAAAATGTGGGAGGTGACCAATTACTATCTGATGTCAGAAGTATCAAGTGGTGACTTCCACCAGCACTCTTTACAAACAGCAGACACCAACCAGCTGGTCTCCTTTCTTTTTTGTTCATGGAGCTTTTCTCCATCCTTCTGACTTCAGTATAGATATGGTATCTGGGACTCAGATTGTTACCTTGAAATATGAGAATGAAGACCACAGCCTAGGAGTAATGGAATAGACCTGGGTCCCTGAAGAGGCCATGGGTCAGACCCGCTGAACTGCCACCCTGAACTGCTTTCCTCTTCTAGAGAGAGAAGTGAACTTGTTTCAAATGAAAACCAAACCTAATCCTAGTGGACACACTGTGATAGTAATGGTCACACTTTTTCCTGAATATAATAGGAATTCAATTTGGCTTTTACTACCTATTATATTTACAATTGGTTTTTTATATATGCTGTTTCTTGAATTAAATTTCCTACTCGCTCTAATTTTCTAAAAATTTTCAATCAAGAATGACTATTGCTTTTATCAAAAAACTCTTTAGCATTTATTTATGTCAAATCTGTCCAATAGAATTTTCCTCAATGATAGAGATGTTCATTATCTATGTTAGTACAGTGACCACTAGCCACATATGACTACGGAACACTAGAGATGTGGCTAATAAAAATGAAAAATAATTTTTTAAATAATTTAATTTCAAATATTTTAATTTCTATTGAAATAGCCATGCGTGGCTGGTGTTTTTCATGGTCATTCATGTAGGTATTCTTTTTTAATCCATCAAATATGTGATACTAAAATATTATGCTAAACCTTCTTTCATTTTTGGAACAAAACCTACTCAGCAATGCTATATTTGACTTGCTAATATATTATTAATGTAATTAAATGGAGAAAATTGCATTCACCAGAATTCTTACTAAAGAAAGCACTATATTTATTCAGAAGAAATGCCTCATAAGTCTCTTGGGGTGATATATGAGACTTGAGGGAATGTGCAAATAACAAAGATAATGGATTTTTTCTTTCCAAAATGAAGGAGTATGGAATAGTGTGTGTGTGTGTGTGTGTGTGTGTGTGTGTGTGTGTGTGTTATACCCCCAGCCCTATTTTACTTTTTTCTTTTGAAACAGGATCTTGCTAAGTTGCTGAGGGCCTTGCTAAGCTTCTGAGGCTGGCCTCAAACCTGCAATCCTCCTGTCTCAGTCTCCCAAGTACTGGGATTACAGGTGTGCACCACCATGCACAGTGAGGAGTATGGAATCTTAAGTCCCACACAGAAAAACTGAGCAGATGGAGGGGAACCAGTGAGGACATGTGCTGCATGACAGAAGAAGAAAAAAACAAAGCATTTCTTATACAACAGATCAGCAAATAGGAAGAAGAGTGATTTTGGTGAGAATTCCTCTGGCAAAATTCTATACATCATGAGATATAATTCTTCCTTCAATACCCACAAATTTTACTCAGCCATAAAGAAGAATAAAATTATGTAATTTGTCAGAAAATGTATATAACTAGAGAATATTATGCTAAGTGAGATCAGTCAGTCTCAGAAAATCAAGGGTTGTATGTTTTCTCTCATATGTGGAAGCTAGAACAAAAATAGAAAGCAAAAGGGACTTCAGGCAAATGAGAAGAGAAAACAGTAGAATAGTGCAAGGGGATTTGGGGAGTCAGGAGAGGAGGGAAAAATGAGGATTGAGGAAAGGAAAAGTTCAAATAAAATGATATTCATAGCGAAACAAGAAGGTTTCACTACCAATATCACTAACTTGTATGGGGAGGGAGGAAGGGGAAGGAGGGAGAGGGATATATATGGAGGAAAATACACCATGAGGTTTCTGTATGTATGTTTCTATGAGTTAGAATTGCACTATAATGTATAACTACATTGCACCAATAAAAGTATGCAGCCATGTGACTTGCTTTTCCCAGTGAAATGTAAGAAGAAATTACGTATATCATCTCTGTGACAATGCTTTAAGAATCCAAATATAATCCCATGTTTCCTTCCTCTTGTAGCAATCACTAAATAATGTTCTACATGCTTGGCACTCTGAAATTCTGTATCCCTAAGAAAGGAAATCTCCACATGATCTTCAGTAGTGCATGCAAGAAATAAGTTTTCACAAAATAAAACACTAAGAATATGGATTTACTTGTTATCACAGCAAAACCTGTACTGTTCTGGCAGATTCAATGTGGCTGGGTTTTCTGTGTATACCAAGGAAAGGAATAAGTCTACACTGAAAAGTGCAGAGCCAAATGATTTCAGCACATGAGGACAAAAGACAGATGCTTTGGGGTCATATTTAGGATATGTGCCTCTATGTTTGATGTATTCATTGTTTTCTTTTTGTGCTATGATTTTTCATTTTTTGAATCATAGTTATGGTAGCCTCATAAAATGAGTAGGGAAATTTTATAGGGTTTTCCTCTGCTTTGGAATAGAACAACAAAGGAATTACCTGTTCCCTAATTATTATTTTAATTCACCTATGAAACCATTTGGTCAGAAGTATTTCACTATCAAGTGAAAGATACCTAAATAAAATTAGTGTTAGCAAAAGAAATTAAAGAAATTGGTAGCTCCCTTGTATGAAGGGAAGGACAGGAGTGGCACTAGGGACTCAGACACTGTTGAAACTTTCTCTTTCCTTTATTTTTCTTTTCCTCTTTATATCTCCGTCTGAGTTCTATGTCTATATGTGTCTGTGTCCAGCTCCATTTCCATCTTTTAGTCAGTCAGAAAGTTTCTGACTGGGTCTCTGGGTCTTTCTGCTTCTATGTTATCACACCCCACCCCTCTCTCTCTCTCTCTCTCTCTCTCTCTCTCTCTCTCTCTCTTTCTCTCTATCTCTCTCTTTCCTTCATGTCCCATTGCAGATGGACTTAATGTCTGTGGAATGGGATAGCTGTGACCATAACCAGTTCCAGGCTTACCATATCCCCCTTCAGAAATCTAGAAGAGAACTTTTCCTCCATATAGAATATGAAATTACAAGAAAGGACTCTAAATGACTTAGTTTAGGTCACATGACCCACCTTGGATCAATGTATCTAGGTATATATGTGAATATGGCCAAATAGAGGTTTAATTTCTATGACTAGGCATCAGGGTACTGTAATTTTCTGCTATCACAGTATCCTATCATTAGGGTGGGAGAGGGCCATCCCCAAAGGAAGGAATGATAATGATAGAAGAAAGAGACAGAGAGAAAAAACACGTAAGGAGAAACACATAATCGCTAAGTAAACAAACACAGTAGATAACCACTCAAAAGAAATGGGTTTAGCTTTGGAGAGGAATAAATCTTGGCAACTTTTACAATTCCTCCCCATGGTCATTGGTCTATTCAGGTTTTCCTAACTCCACTTGAGTCGATTTTTATAATTTATAACCTTATAGAAAATGGTCCATTCCATCTAGATTTTCTAATTTATTGGCAGAAGGTTGAACGGGCTTTTCTTTATAATGCTCATCAAAATGAAAGCCAGTGGCATAATGCTGAGGGAAATTCTGTTAAAGCAGTTCCCCAAGGAACTAAAACAAAAATACTTCATGCTGCAGCTCTCTCTTGGTTTGGCTTAATCCAGGAATAAAATTGAGTGCGCTCAGAGAAAGGATGGACTGCATATCCTTCAGGCAATTTTCCATATATATTACTTTTCACAATTGAGCTTTTGATAGGTTCTGGGCAGCAGAGATTTCTAGGTTATAACCTCTGACAAAAAGTTGGAGTACAAATTATTTCACAATGCTCAATTTCATGTTTCATTGGTCAGTCTAAAAGGAGAGAGTTAACATTTTCTTATGAAAGTTGAGACACCTAAATAGGACACGTGTCTGAAGAGAAGACTGCCTCAAGACCATACAAAGGTACTTCCTGGAATAAATACTCATGGGTCGGGCCAAGCTTTCCCCAGAACAACTAAACAGCTCAACAAAACACAAGACAAGACAGAATGACAAATACCACTCTGAGAGAGGATAGGAGGAACTAATGCATGGCCATTAGAGGGTATGAATATCACAGGTGGAAAAGTAAAATGTCAAACAAGCTTCACGGAGAAAGTTGTACAAATGGGCATTGTAGAATGACAAGGATTTTGATGGGCAGAAGGTAAGCAGAGAGGCAAGAGAGAACCTCACGAGGATGTCTTTTAAAACGTGTTTCTTTAGAGTTTAAGGAATGGACTGGAGGAATAAGTGAAAAAAAAAAAAGAACCAAACTATTGTGTAGGCACCATGGTATAAGGAAGTCCAGGCCACAGAAGCAGAATGACTCAAATAAAAATAGTTTAAAAATATCCAAGTGCAGGCCGAGCTTGGTGGCGCACGCTTGTAATCCCAGTACTTTGGGAGGCAGAGACCAGAGAATTCGTGTTCGCGGCCAGCCTCAGCTCTCTCTCTGTCTCTCTCTCTGTTTCTCTCTCTCTCTACTTAGTGAGGCCCTCCGCAACTTCATGAGACCCGGTTTCAAAATAAAGTACAAAAAATAGGGCCAGGGGTGTAGCGCGGAGGTAGAACGCCCCTGGGTTCAATCCCCGGTACCACACACACAAAAAAAATATATCCAGGTGCAAAGAAGAACAAAATTATGTCATTTTCAGTAAAATGGATGGAACTAGATAGTATTATGCTAAGTGACAGCCAGTCACAGAAAGTAAAGGGTCATATCTTTTCTCTCATATGTGGAGTCTAGGGAGAAATAGGGTTGCAAGAGGGACTCCAGATAAAACAGGAGAAACCCCAGTGGAGCGATGGAGGGAAGGGGGAGGGAAAAGAGACTTGATGAAGGAAACACTTCAAATGACGCTATGCACATATACAAAATTATCAATGCCAATCTCAATATCATGTACAGGCAGGGAGAAGGGAGGGATCCGGGGGAAGCTCACCAAAAGCTATGTGCATGTATGTCCCTATCACTCTGAACTCCATTATGGTATGTGATTATGATGCACCAATAAAAGTATATTTAAAAATAAATAAAATGAAAAAATAGTAAAAATATAAAAATAGTAATTAACTATAGAAAATAATTAACAGTGCAGTGATAAATTGATATTGGCTTGCTAATATCCCCTATTGTTTCTAGAACCCGAAATCTGATTTATAATTTGACCTGAAAACAATGACCTATATTCAAAGTCAGTGTATAATCTGAGACTATGGGGATGCCTGTTCATCATTAATCTCAAGGCAAAGTCATAAATAGCAGGAGAACAAAGAAAAGAAAAAATACCTGGCCAGTTAAGGTTTTACTCCTTTTATTTATCCTTATGGCCAGGAGAAATAGAGATAAAATAACTTTCACAAAAGTCCATCTAGAATCTCTCAGATAATTTAGAAGCCATTGTACCCACTGGAACAAAACAAGACAATAATGAAAAGAGCAATTTCTGGAAGGGAGTAGTTCCACAAGTCATTTCAAAGCCCCCCTGACTGTAGTGCCCAAATGAGTAGCTATCATGTCAGGAAGACAGTATCCACAGGTGGTGCAGAAGAGCAATGTTAAATGGAGCCAAGGAGATCTTGGTCAGGCCACGCCAACAGCTACCGATATTGTGGCTTCTGCAGGCTGCCAACAAAGAAGCCAGCGACCTGTTGTAAACCCAGCAACTGCAGATCATCAGCAACGAAAGCGAGCAGCAATTCACTCCACGCTCAACAAAGACCTGAATGCCCAGAAGCCTGACCAGAACCTGTGGCAGCACAGCTGAGCCAACCCCCTCCCCCAGAATTGAAGAGCAGTGTTCAACCAGACCATAAGTCAACAAGCTGCCCCAGGGGGAGACCGCCCAGCATGGCCACAGGGACTCACGTGGCAAGCAATAGACTTGCAGGGTCTGAGACTTTGCATATCACTCCTGTGGAGGTGGGAGTGGGGTCTTCTGTAAGACGCAGTAGATGCATGGATAACCAGACAGCCCCCAGTGACATAAGGGATGGATAGACCTACAGCCCACAGGTTGCAGAACCCTTATAGGGTTCCCATGGATCGCCACAGGACACACAGTCATGGTACCTGGAGAAAAATTAGACCGACCCAGCCTTCTCTGTGGAAAACACAGTGTTCTGTGTTTGCATAGAGTCAGGTCAAAGTGACATCCATCACTTCTGTAGGCAAAGAGAGACACAAACCCAGGGTCCTGCGCTGGCAACACCCACCATATATCTAGACATAGAGAAGCATAGGGACATTCCCAGTGGAGAATGTGGAGAGCCACGCTTACAGTGAGAGGGGCACTAGTGGCACTGGGTGCCTGCACAGGCATTGAGAGGCACCAAGAAAGGGTTCCAATCACTGAAGGACACCAAGAATTGAGCCTGTAAATGGACATTATACTGAGCAAGTGAGAATAACCATTCAGTAAAGGCTATTCACCTTTGAGGCTCACCTAGTAGCAAATATTTAACTACAGAATAAGATACAAAAAGGGAGAGAGATTAGACATAGAAAACCTGAAGAGTGAGAGAGAGAGAGCTACCAAAAGCAACAAAGATATAAACTTAAGAGACTTGAAATCATGAGAAGGAAGAATAGCAAAAAAACAATGAACTCCCACAACTCCACAACAACAGAACCTGCCAACACAGAAGTGCAACAATTGCCAGAAGGACAATTCAGAACTTTAATAGTAGAAATGATACAGGATTTCTAAAAAAGAATTCAGAGAGAGCCAGAAAGAAACAAAGGATCAAATAAACAAAGAATCTGACACCCTGAACAGGAATCAAAACGAAGCTCTGAAGGAAGTAAAGTATGCAATAATTGAAATGAAGGCATCAATACAAACTATCAACAATAAACTAGACCACATGGAAAACAGAATCTCACTCTTAGAAGATGAACTCTCCAAAAATGACCACATAATATATAATTTAGAAAAAACAATTCGACAGCATGAAATGGACATTGAAGAGATCTTGGCCAATCTTAAAAGAGCAAATCTAAGAATAATAGGCATATGAGAGGGAATAGAAGCTGAAACCAAAGGAATCAATAATCTTTTCAGAGCAGTAATATTAGAAAATTATCCAAACATAGAAAAAAAAGTCGACACACAAGTACAGGAAACATATAGAACACCTAATAGACAAGATCATAGAAGAGGTTCACCGCACCACATAATAATCAAATTGACTAATGTAGAGGCCAAGGAGAGAATCTTAAAGGCAGCAAAAGCAAAAGAGCAAGTAACATTCAGAGGCAAACCATTAAGAATCACTCCCGACCTTCCAAACCAAGTCATGAAAGCCAGGAGGGCCTGGAGTGACATATTCCAAACTCTGAAAGAAAATAACTTCCAGCCAAGATTTATCTACCCAGCAAAGATATCTATCAAATTTGATGGGGAAATAAAAACCTTCCATGACAAACAGAAGCTGAAAAACTTTATGTCTTCCAAACTAGCACTAGAGAAAATACTCAAAGAGATTAATTACAAAGAGGAAATAATAAATGCCAGAACCAGAGAAACAATGATTTCCATCAAACGAGCAACTAGGCAAAGAAGAACAAACACTACCTCAAACAGAAATTAAAACTCAAAATGTTAGGAATTAAAACTCATCTTTCAATAATCATGCTGAATATAAATGGCCTCAACTCCCCGATCAAAGACATAAGGTGGAAAAATGGATTACAAATCACAATCCATCTATATGCTGCCTGCAAGAAACATACCTTACAAGTAAAGATACACACAAACTAAAGGTGAAGGGATGGAGCAAAGTAATCCATGCTAATGGAACTCGAAAACAAGCAGGAGTAGCAACTATGATATCAGACAAATTAGACTTCAAACCTAAACTTATCAGAAGAGACAAAGCAGGTCATTTCTTACTGGTAAAAGGAACAATCCAGCAAGAGGATATAACGATAGTCAACATTTATGCCCCAAACATACCACACTGCTGAATGAGGAATGGGTCACAGAAGAAATAAAGGGAGAAATTAAGAAATTCCTAGAAACAAATGAAAACAGAGACACAACATATCAAAATCTCTGGGACACTCTGAAGGTAGTAGTAAGAGGAAAATTCATAGCACTAAGTGCTCACATAAGAGGAACAGAAAATCACCAAATAAATAACCTAATGACACACGTCAAAGCCCTTGAAAAACCAGAACAGTCTAACTCCAAAAAGCCAGTAGAAAACAGGAAATCATTAAAATCAGAGCAGAAATCAATGAAGTAGAGAATAAAAAAATATAAATATCAAAAAAACCAAAAGCTGGTTCCTCCAAAAAAATAAAATAAACTAGATAAACCACTAGCCAACCTAACCAAAAGAAAGAGATAATCAACCCAAATTACTAAAATAAGAAATGAAAAAGGTGATATTACCACTGACAGCACGGAAATCCAGAGGATTATCAGAAACTACTTTGAAAAACTATACTCCAACAAAATGGAAAACCTAGAAGAAATTGACAAATTTCTAGACATGTACAACCTTCCTAAGTTTAATCAAGAAGATATAGAAAATTTAAATCGACTAATAGCAATCAAAGAGATTGAAGCAGCAATAAAGAGCTTACCATCAAAGAAAAGCCCAGGTCCAGATGGTTTTCCAGGTGAATTTTATAAAACCTTTATAGAAGAACTAATACCAATATTCCTCAATCTATTCCATGAAATAGAAACGGGACTCTCCCAAATACATTCTATGAAGCTAGCATCACATTAATACCCAAACCAAATAAAGACAGCTCAAGAAAAGAAAACTACAAGTCTATATTGTTGATGAACTTAGATGCAAAACTTCTAAACAAAATACTAGCAACGCGCATTCAAAATCACATCAAGAAAATCATATACCATGACCAACTCGGGTTCATCCCAGGGATGCAAGGTTGGTTCAACATATGAAAACAATCCATGTAATCCACCACATAAACAGAAATAAAGACAAAAATCACATGATCATTTCAAGAGCCACTGAAAAAGCATTTGACAAAATCCAACACCTATTTATGATAAAAACACTGCTACACCCCTTGCTATTTTTTATTTATTTTGAAACAGGATCTCACTAAGTTACCACACCCTGACCTCAAACTTACAATCCTCCTGCCTCAACCTCCCAAGTATTGGGATCATAGGAGTATGACACCATGCCCACTGAATGTTTAAAATTTTATAAAGCCTAATTCATTATTTTTTCTGGTTTATACTTATTTCTTCTAGAACTTTTATACTTTGACTTATGGTTAGGTCTATGATCCATTTCAAGATAACTTGTGTATGGTATAACACAAGTAAGTGCCGAGTTTCATTTTATTCCATGTGGATATTCAGTTACTACAGTATTATTTGTTGAACATACTATCATTGAATCCATTGATTTACCTTGATTTTTTGAACATATATATTCTTGGGTCTATTTCTGAACTCTCTTTTCTATTCCACTGTTCTATATGTCGATTCTTATGGAAATTCACTATCTTAAGTTTCATAACTTTATGGTATCTTGGATTGAACCCAGGGGCACTCTATCTGTGACCTATACCCCCATCCCTTTTTATTTTTTTTATTTTGAAACAAGATTTTGCTAAGTTGCTGACGATCTCACTAAGTTGCTGAGGCTGACCTCCCAAGTACTGGGATTACAGGTGTGCACCACTATACCTGGTGATAGTATATATTCTTTACTTGGCTCTTAATTTTCAAAGTTTTATTAGTTATTCTAGGTCCTCTATACTTCCATATAAATTGGACATTAAATTTGTAAATATCTACAAAAAAGAAGTTATAAAATTATTGATTAAGAATATGTTGAATCAATAGAAAAATTTGGAAAATCTAAAAATTTTAATAACACTGATTTCCCCAAGCCTTGAACATAATTTATATCTCTGTTTATTTAGATCTTCTTTAATTTCCCTTAGCAATGTTTACTACTGTTCTTTGTACAAATATTACATATATTCTGTAATATTTATTTTTATGTATTTTGTTTTATGGCATTTAATTGTCATTTGGGTTTTTCTTTAATTTGATTAAAGGGGGGAGGAAGGATCAATAAAAGAATCACTTCCATCAACATTATGTACATATGTGAGAATACCAATGTCAATCTCAATATCCTGTTTGGGGGAGGGGGGAAGATGGGGAGAGAGCTCAGGGGAAAGCCCACCAAGTGCTGTGTGCATGTATGCCATTATTACTATGAACAACATTATGATGTGAGACTATACTGCACCAACAAAAGTATTATAAAAAATAAAATAAGGCTGGGGTATAAAAAATAATTACTATATGATCCAGCAATCTCAGTACTGAGTATATAACCATAGGAAATTAAATGATATGATAGTAACACCTGCATTCCCATGTTTTCTGCAGCACTATTCACAATATCCAAGATATGGAATCAATATCAGCGTACATTGATGGATGCATGGATAAAGAAAATGTGGTGTACATACACAGTGGATTATTATTCACCCCAAAAATAGTGAAATTCTGTTATTTATGGCAACATGGGATGAAACTGGAGGACATCGTTGTTAAGTGAACAAGCCAGGCACAGAAAGACAAATGCCACATCTGTCATTTATGAAAACTACAAAAGCTGAACTCATGGAAGAAAAGAATAGAATGGTGATCACTACAGACTGGGAAGGGTATAGAGAAGGGAAGGGAGAGAGAGGACAGAGAGAGAGCCGATGACAAAATACAGTTAGATAGGAGGAATTGGTTCTACTATTCTATAGCACAATAGAGTATCATCTACAGTAATTTTTGATATATTTCAAAGTAACTCAAGAAAAGGAGTCCAAAGTTTTCTGACACATAGAAATGATAAATGTTGGAACATATGGAAATACTAATTATCCTCATTTGATCATTATACATTTTATATGTGTATTGAATTATCATACTGTACCCCATAGACATGTGTCAATTAAAATAAAAGATAGAAATAAATCACTTAATATACTTAAGAAGACAATAATGTGGTTTTCTCCTTTATTTTTTAATATGATTAATTATATTAATTGTTCAGTGCCAAAGCAACTAGCATTTCTATTATAAATCCAATATGATCATAAGGTGTTACCTTGTTGGTATTGCTACCTGTATTGCTAGATTTGATTTGCTAATTTTTAAAGGAATTTTTCTATGTTCCTGAGGGATACTAGTCTTTAATTTTCTTTTTTTTTTTTTTTTTTTTTTTTTTTTT
>PVJS01045876.1:0-16046 GCA_004027185.1 Glis glis | reverse complement strand
AACCCAGATCCTCCGGTCTCAGCCTCCCAAGTACTGGGATTACAAGCGTGCGCCACCACGCCTGGCTTATTTTTTAATTTTTGAAACGGTTTTGCTAAGTTGCTGAGGGCCTCACTAAGTTACTGAGGCTGGCCGTGAACCTGCGCTCCTCCTGTCTCAGCCTCCCAAGTACCGGGATTAAAGGAATGCACCACCACACACTGCATTACTGAAACTTCCTTTTCTTTTTTTATGTGGTACTGGGGATTGAACCTAGGGGCATTGTACCTCTGAGCTCCATCCCCAGCCCTATTTTATTTTTTATTTTGAAATAGGGTCTCACTAGATTGCAGAGGGCCTCACTAACTGGCTGAGGCTGTCCTCAAATCTGTGATCCTCCTGTCTCCGGCTCCCAAGTACTGGGATTACAAGCATGCACCACCATGCCCGGCTTACTGAAACTTTCTAAGCCTGTGTTTCTTCTTCCATAAAAAGAGTGGCTACCTCCTTAGAGAAGGTTGTGAGAATGACATCATGTAAAAGAAGCGGTGTTGGGCTCAGGGGCCGGAATGCCCGAAGCACTCAATACAATTATTTCCCTCCCCTCCACCTGCTTTAGCTTTGTGTATAGCTCCTTAGGGGCCCTGTTTTCCTCAGTCTCTGGGCCTCTCCCCACCCTATCCTGGGCCTTCCCTTCCCCCAATCTGGTTCTTTGCTTCAAGGAAGCCAGGCAGGCGGGCGGATGAGGATAGGTGCTCATCAGAGGAACAGCCTGGGACCCACGAGGAGGATGTGTCCAGTGCTCACCCTCTGGTTCCGTTTGAAGGGGTTCCCCAGCTCGCACAGGATGGTCTCGTTAGCTTGGCAGGTGCCAGCCTGAGGAAAGAAGACAAATAAGGTCAGGGTTGGGCTCTTCCTCCCTCCCCTGGGGAGCAAGGTTAGAAGCCCGAGAGGCCTGACCAGGTCTCCCAAGCAGCAGAGATGCTGCAGGCATTGGAGGAGGCCCAGCCGGAGGATGCAGGCAAAGGACTATGCATGTAAATGACATGCATATCGAGATGCAAATATGCGGAGAGCCTTGCTTGGGGGCCAGGTGGGCGGGCACTCACCGGGCGCACTGAGGACAGCAGCAGGGCAGGAGGCACCTCCAGGGTGAGCAGTGCCTCATGGGCATCTTCCCCTGCCCGCTGCAGGCTTGGCATGTTGGTCACATTGATGCTCAGGAGCAGTTTGCGGACTTCTCGGCTGTACTGGAGCCTGAGGAGAGGAGCCCAGGACTGTCCAAAGCCCCACCCCCGGGGTACCTCCCAGATCCACTAGGTCCCGCCCCTCAGGTCTCCTGGGTGAGGAAAGCCCCTTCTCAGGTCAGCCAGGTTCCACTCAGCAGCACCACCTGGCACCTCACCTTTCCAGCTGGCCCATTAAAGCCCCTCCCCTCAGACTCACCTATGCATGAGGCCCCACCCCCAAGCCCTGTTAGCCAATGAGGCCCTGCCTGCCTTGGCCAATCAGCTGCCGCCCAGAGCCCACCTAGTCAGCTTCTGCAGCTGCTCGGACACGAAGGCTGCCCTCATTTGCAAGTTGCTGTCACACTGGTTGTCTGGCCCACACTCCTTCTGGAACTGGACCTGGGGGCAGTTGGAGGCGTGAGGGGCCGCACCCCCGCACCACCCTCTCACCCCACACCTTCCCATGCGGACCCCGGCCCTGCCCACCTCAGTGTGGTTCTCCTGAGCCTGTGCCTGGTTGAGGACCGGGTAGGCATCTAGGGACCGTAGCCCCAGCCGGGGGCGGTCGGGCATCCGCAAAGGTAAAGAGTAATTCATGGAGATGAGGATGGGACGGAGTTTGTCTCGGACATTGTCCTGGGGAAGGAGGGCAAGTTGAGCCTGCACTGCCCTCCCCCATGTTGAACCCTCATACCACCCTGAGGCCCAGGGAGGACCTGGGGCCCTCTCCACCCTGAAGACCCCCTAGCTAGGCTGAGCCCCCTGTGGTCCAATCACCAAATTCAGACTTTCTACCATCTTGACCTCCTCCAAGAAAGATGTTGCTCCTCCTCTCCAGAGGTCCCTCCATCCATCCGGTCCCCAGGTGGAGTTCTCCCTTCTTGATGTCAGGGGTGGGGGGCTGAGCTTGACCTTTTCCCCAGAGGTGAGCTGAGCCGAGAGCTCCCACACCCATCACTTTTCTCAGAAAGCCCCTCGTTCCCTCCCCCAGGGCTCTGTCTCTCCCCTAACCATGTGTTGGGTGCTATACACTGTACCTCATCCACAGCCTCTGTCCCTGGGGGACACTGATAACCTCCTCCAGAGATCCTGGCACCCCCACCCTGCCCAGTGCTCCTCCCTCACCATCAGGAGCAGCTCCAGTGTCTGGCAGCGCATCTCGGGCATGGAGAAGAAGCCATGGAAGACAGGTGACTGGCTGTGGGCAAAGCGGAGCCGGGGTGGGCGGCGGTCCCGGTCAGCCTCCAGAGTGTAGGCCAGGGCTGCAGGTAGACAGGGCGGTCAGTAAGTGGCCAGGTGAGCACGTGTCCCCCTCACCCTGCTCCCAACACTCACTGATGTTTCGCCTGTAGTTGGGGTTCCCAGCACTCTGGTTGTAAGAAAAGCACAGCTCCACCTGCACGCTGTTGGAGGATGCACAGGAGGCGGTCACAGCGGGACACAGGCAGCCAAGCCCTAACTCTCACTCCTGGACTAGGCAGAGACCCCAGGGCCCTTCTGGGGAAAGACAGGGGCAAACCCGGGGCCACAAAGCTGGTCTGAGGTGTCCCTGGCCCCTTCCCTCCTGCTCTCACGAGAGCACAGAAAACAAGGTTAGAGGTCAGCAACGGGGAAACTGAGGCCCAGCGATCAGATGGACTTGTCTAAAGTTATCAGTCAATTGGTGGCCCAGCCCAGTCTCAAACCCAGGTCTCGGGATCTCCAGTCCAGTCTCCTTCCACCGGTGACTTCCCTTCCCCCTCCTGCTTTCTTCCCCCCTTCTCCTCCTCCTGGGTTTCCCACTCCCTTTGCCTTCAGACCCCATGTCCTCATTCACATAAGGACC
The DNA here is from genome assembly GCA_004027185.1 of Glis glis. Taxonomy (NCBI): domain Eukaryota; kingdom Metazoa; phylum Chordata; class Mammalia; order Rodentia; family Gliridae; genus Glis; species Glis glis. Next base: position 13,013 of record PVJS01045876.1, on the reverse strand, counting down.
CTAGGTCACTGCCACCACCATCATCACTTTCTTAGCAACTAACATTTCCTGAGCACTAACGTATACAGAGCGCTATGCTAAGGACTTTTTGTACATTCCTGTATTGCCACAAGAGCCCTGTGAATTAGTTGTTAATTCTTTTAAGGTGAGGAGCCTGAGAGAGAGAGCTCAATTTGCCCTAGATGACTCTCCCTCCTCCCCCACATTCTTCCACGTGAGTGCATCCCTCCTCCCTCTTCCTCAAGGACCTCACTCCCTAGAGCTCACCCCTCCCCTGCAACACATAGCTGGGGTTTGAACTGGGCAACCCAGAGTGCCAATTCCTAACCACTATGCACTACTGCCCGCAGTTCACTCATTAGCTCCTGCGAGGAATTTTGCTTTTTAGTGAGGTTGCAAAGGGAGGGCAATGCACGCCCCAGTATCAGACCTCTAAACGTGGGCTATGGGAGTGGCCAGGGAAGGGGCTTGGGGCTGGGGCCTTATACACGAGGAATAGATGGCAGAGCAAGGGCTGACAGTCTCACCAGGAGGTGGCCGTGCAATGTGTGGGGTCCAGTACAGCTGGCCTGGCTACCAAGGTCCTGTGGAGGATGTTGATGACGGGCCGGGCCCTGCAGGGACAACAGAACCAGGCAGATTTCAGTGCCTCCCTCTGGCCCCAGGCCCGGGCTGGGACTCAGCCTTCCATGGACCTGGTGCCAAAAATGGACAGAGATGGGGGAGAGAAAGGCCCTGTCTACCATCCTCATGGCTCACCGCAGCAGCACGATGTGGTCCGACAGGCTCCCTACTAGCAGATCTGGGTAGAAGTTCTCATCCACATCCATCTGTCCACTCAGAGAGTAGCCAAAGGTGGACAAGCCAGGCAGACCCAGCTTCTCTCCATGAATTACCTGGGGACGGGGAAAGTGGTGGAGACAGGCTCTGGGGATGGGTTTGGGGAAACAGGACAGGGGTGGGTGAGGGAAAGGAAGAAAGGCCCACCTCAGCTGGCAGGGGCAGCAGATGCGTCCCTGTCCTTCCATACCTGCTGGGGCTGTCTGAGGAGCCCCCTGGAGCTGCTGTGGTAGATATATACTTTGCCCAAGCCTTCGAATGGGGCTCCCACAGCAATGTCTGAGGAGGAGAGACAGGAGAGGATCACCCAGGTACTCCAGGTCCCACTTTTCCAAACCCTGTGCTGCAGACCCTGGAGCCCAGAGTGGCTGGCATCGACCTGACCCTACCAGGCAGTGCTCAGAACCACAGAGAAATCTCAGAGCTCTGTAGCTCAGAGTTAAAACCAGGACCAGCTGGAGCTCTGTTGTGTTGCTTCCTTTCATGGGTGGGAAGGTAGGTTGAGGAGAGGGGAAGTCACTTCCCCAAAGCCACACAGCAAGTCAATGATACAGGCCGCGCCACACCCCGGATGCCTGAGCATGGCCCGTGTCTTCCCCTTTCCATCTCCCCCACCAGCCTCTTCTTCAGACACCCTGGTTCTTCTAATGACATTTACCAGCAGGGTCTGAAAAGGAGGTGGTCCCCCTTGGTGACTTCCAGTAGTGAAAGCACTCATGTCATGTAATCTTCACGAGAGTGCTGTAGGATAGGAACTATCATCCCCACTTTACGGATAAGGAAATGGATTCAGAAAACCCAGAGTCACACGACTAATGAGAAGAGCGTGTTTGAGCCCCTGCCTAACACCAGGGGCTGGGGTTTAAATCATGACACTATAGTGAACTTGACTTTGAGTGTCAAGACTTTTAAAATTCTAACCATTGTTTCTGCAGATAAACCCCAAACATTTTATGATCTTCTTAAACTTCATTGAACTCTTTCTCATTTGCTGCATAGGATCTTAGAGAGCCTGGGTAACCTGAAGGCCATGCCTGTTAGGAAATATGTCCAGGAAGAAGTAGGTTGGGAGTACACAACCCTTCTACAGGAAGCACCTGGGCTTTGTTGGTGGAACTTTCTGGCACCCATTTTGCCTTTTCAGAGGCTCCTCTGCCTTTGGTTCTCAGATATGTCCGAGGCTGTCAGAGAAATGACTTCTGGATAAGCCAAGTGCTCCCATGGCAACCACCCTAATGTGTCCCTCTCCATGACACCCCAGGTCTGATTGGCCCCCAATTCCGACAGAGCACTGGTGAAACCCCTGTACTTAGGGTTCCCACCTGGTCCGAGTCTTTTATCATCCCACACCTGGTATACTACATTTTCGATCTTACCTCCCCCGGTCTGTCCCACAGTCCCCTCCAGAATCATCGTTCAAGGAACCAAGATATTGTTATCACATTCTGGCCCCAAAACTTTCTCTGGATGTTCCCTATACCCCGCAACATACCATTTCCCCAAACAGAAAGCCCCAGTTCCTCTGCCTGGTTTCAAAGCCTCCACCCCATCCTATACTACCTCTCCAGCCTGCGTCTGATGGAACACTCTATGTCCCTAGATCTGGGCACATCGGACAAGTTCCGTGCTCATGCTGCACATCCTGTTCCTCCCTCTGTGCACTCTCAGCCCATCCTTCACTGCCCGGCCACGTGTCAGCCCCTCCAGGAGCCCACTGGGCTCACCTCTGCCGTGTCCTCTGCGCATCCTCTCTAGTTCTGCTCTGAGCAAACTGGGCCCTGGTCCCATCCCATCTCCTCTACAGGCCCTGTCAAGCCTGGTATTTAGCTGGTGCTCAGTCAGCAGGGGTGCCGGGGAGGGGTGCTGGCTCATACCCTGGAATCCATCCTGGTTGATGTCACCAATGCTGGCCACAGAGAAGCCAAAGGCAGAGCGACTGGGGCCATGAAGAAGGAGGGAGGGGTGGGCAGGGAAGGAGGTGCCCGCCTGGTTCATGAAGACATAGATGGCACCCCCGATCTCCTCTTTCCGCTCAAAGTAGTAAGGAGCACCCACCAGGAGGTCTTGCCACCTGCCCAGGTGAGAAGGAGGGGTGAGATAGGAGTATGAGGTTGGCCCCAATAGGCAGCATAATTCTTGTTCGACAGGCATGATTGTACCAGGGCACCTAGCTATGTAAACGGCACCTCAGGCCACAGGTCACAAGAAGAACGTGGAAAGGTCAACATGACCCGCTAAATAGCAAGCGCATGTCATGGAGAAGCCACGCAGGCAAAGGTCACACCCAAACAGCCCACATCCATCAGAGCCATATAAATGGCAGGCACAGACAAGCAGGTGCGGGCGTCATGCAAATGACATGCAAATGACACGCAAATACGCCAACTCCCATAGACTCTGATTGCAAAACCCCTGCAAACAGCAAACAAATGCACAATTGCAAAGCTTCCATTTCCCTGATCTGGCCTGGGCAAGCCCCCTCCCCCACCTCTCTCCCCGGCCCCAGAGGCTGTCCCCAGATTCTCACCCATCGTTGTTCAGGTCTGTCAGGGCAATGGCACTGCCAAAGTAAGCGCCCACCTGCGTGCCCTCCAGCACCTGCCTCCTCCGCAGGTCTCCGCTGCCCTCCTGGCTCAGCAAGAAGACAGCGCCCCTATGTTGATGTCGTGGGGCACCCGTCACAATAGTGATGTCCGTGGGGTGCAGGATGGCGCTGCCTACCTGCACCGTATACCCTGGGATGAGGGAAGGTGTTCAATCAAGACCCCGGTGAGCTGTGTCCCTTTCTACTCTGGGTCCATCCCCCTAGTTGCCTGCACCCCCATTATCTTTATTAGAGTTGGGCAAGAAAGTGAACCCCAGATGCCCAGTGGCCATACCCCATTCCAGTCCCCACTCCTCCTGCACAATGGACTGTGAGCACCATGTGGGTAGTGACTTTGCATTTGGTAGCTTGGCACAGGGACTGGCGTACAGGTGGTGCTCAATAAATGTGTGCTAGTTGACCTAAATGCCACCAGTCACACCTGTAACCGAGCCTCACTCCTCCACCAGGCACTGAAGGTAAGAGGGCCAGTATGTTAGGGACTGGGATACTTTCCCCCTTAGTCATCCAACGGGCCCCCAGCGCTGGACTCACCAATGTACAGGTTTCCTTGGTCCTCTGGGTCCTTATAACTGTACTCAGATAAATCCCAGTCCTTCCGCTGAATCATGTAGCTGTTTCCTTCACAAGGATTTGGGGAGAGGAAGCGGAGGGGTATCAGTCACCACCCCTTTCCTCCACCATGTCCAGCCCCTCAGAAATAATAATAACCTTTTTTATTTGTGAGCACTTTGACATTTGCAAATCACTTCCTCTAACAATTCTGTGAGGTAGAATGATAACTTCCGTTTTGCAGATGAGAAAAGTGCGGCTGAGGAAGGGAAAGTGGCTTGCTCATAGCTGTTCAGGCATGGCTGGATCCTGCGGTGCAGGTTCCTGGGTATGAGACTTCCCCACACTCCAGACACCTTGGTCAGACTGCACACCATTACCTCCTGGTCCTACCCCCAAACTCAGGCTGCCAACCTGGCCCCTGCCCCTAGGGCTGATGCTGAAGAGTACCTGTGACCTTGCTAAGGTTCTAAGGGACTAGTTGAGGGAAGAAGGACCAGGGGAAAGGGCAGAGTCTCAGCCTTCTGTGAGCACAGAGCTGTGACTACACCTAGGCTGTTGGTCAAGAGGAGAATATTCAGGGCTCTCTGCCTGTTTTGTTTGTTTGGTGCTGGAGATTGAGCCCAGGGGCATTATACCTCTGAGCTAGACCCCCAGTGCCTATTTTATTTTTTATTTTGAAACAGAATCTTGCTAAGTTGCTGAGGGTCTTGCTTAGTTACTGAGGCTGGCCTCGAACCTGCGATCTTCTGTCTCAGCCTCCCAAGTACTGGGATTACAGGTATGCACCACCATGCCAGGTGAGCATGTTTTATTTTTAAAATAAGTTTTTAATCTGGAAGTGGTAGTACATGCCAATAATCCCAGCTACTCAGGAGGCCAAGGCAGGAGGATTGCAAGTTCAAGGCCAGCCTGGGCAACTTAGCAATATAGCTCAGTTGTAGAGCACTTGCCTAGCATGCGAGGCCCTGGGTTCACTCCCCAGTATCACAAAAATAAGTAAGTTTTTAGTGGTTACATTGCAGTCAGGTGGACTTGCATTACAATCCAGGTTTCATAATTTATTGTTGGCCTTGCGCAATTTACTCCTCTAAGACTCAATATTCTATTGTGCAAAATGGGTATAATAATATTTGCCTCATAAGAGTATTTTAGATTAACAAAGATAGCCTCTGTCACATAGTAAGTGCTTTAAAATAGTAGAGGTCATGGTGGTTGCTGCTGTTGGCACAGCGGGGGGGGGGGGGATGTCCTGTCTCTTCTGCCCCTAGTATGGATGGTCTGGGCTGGCTATCCCAGTGGCTAATGGGATGGTGGTCTCTGCTCCTCCTCCCTTCCCCCATGGTCCCTACCTTTCCAGTTGTAGGCTCCAGGAGCGCCGAAGTACACGGTGCTCTGGGTGAATCCCCCGCTGGTACCCAGCTGGCACATGCCCGTCTCCAGGTAGTCGGTGTTGCTGTTGCACATCTCGTTGTGGTAGGTCTGCCAGTCATCACCGGGGTCCAGCTCTAGGTCATTGCCCCGCACATAGCACTTGCCCACCATGCGCCGCTGGTCCTCTGACCCTGACCACAGCACCTGGGTGTAGCGGTGGGCGCAGACCTAGGAAGTCCCCAACACATGTGGCCTTAGCCAAGAGTAGGGACCCTCGGAAAGCTGTCTCCTTTGCCCTGGGCACCTCTGGCTCTGCAGGACAGGAGGTGAAGGAGGACTCCTGGCTTCCTTTCCTTCCTGTGCTGATGCTTAAATCTCCAGCCCCTTTCTGGCATTCAGAAATCTGTCCTGAAGGCCAAAGCAGAGTTTGGAAAGCCAGAAGGTATGGATTTGAGAGTGGCTTTGAGAGCTGGTGAAAGGAAAAGGGAAAAGGATGGAGGGAATGTGGGGCTTAGGCTCCTGAAAGAGGCTATTTACAGAGAGATTAGGGAACTTGATTCCCTCTGTCCCCAGATGGCCCTGTTTGCTTAATAAAAGGGACCATTATTTAATAATAATACTAACAACAATAATAATAACAGCAACAGCTATCACTTACTGAGTGCTTACTATATGTCAGGCAGAATTCTAAGTTTTTCCCCTATTTTTTTTTTTTTGAGGTACCAAGGATTGAACCCAGGGGCATTCTACCTCTGAGCTACAACCCCGGCCCTATTTTTTATTCTTTATTTTGAAACCAGGTCTCACGAAGTTGCGGAGGGCCTCACTAAATAGCTGAGGCTGGCCGCGAACCCGGATCCTCCGGTCTCTACCTCCCAAGTACTGGGATTACAAGTGTGCGCCACCACACCCGGCTCCCTATACTGTTTTAAGCTGCTAAAACCCCAGGGTGCAGGGACAATTATTTTCCCCATGTGTGTGTGTGTGTGTGTGTGTATGTGTGTGTGTGGTACTAGGGATTGAACCCAGAGGCACTCTACCTCTGCGCTACACCCCCAGCCTTATTTTTACTTTTACTTTGAAACAGGGCCTCACTAGGTTGATGAGAGTCTCACTACTTGCTGAGGCTGTCCTTGAACCTGGGATCCTCCTGTCTTAGCCTCCCAAGTACTGGGATGACAGGCTTACACCACCACACCTATTTGGCTTATTTCCTCATTTTAGATAAAGAAACCAAGGCACAGATAGCTTAGAACCTTGCCTAAGATCTCACATCTCAACAGAGGTAAGGAATGTTCAAACCGAGGCTGTCTGGCTCCAAAGTCTGAGCTCTTAAGCACTATACTGGGCTGCCTGGCAAAGGTGAGAGTATACGCACAGCTCCGGCACCCTGCAGGCGCTCAGTATTTACTTATTGGGAAAATCAGTAGATCAGAATAGGGTGTTTCAAGGCTGGGTGTAGCTCAGTGATAGAGCGCTTGCCTAGCATGTTTAAGGTCCATCCCCAACACTGAAAAAAAAAAGTGGTGTTTTTGTTGTTGTTGTTTGTCGTATTGGGGATGGAACGCAGGGGCATTCTACCTCTGAGCTATATCCCAGCCCAATTTTATTTTTTATTTTGAAACAGGGCCTTGCTAAGTTGCTGGGGCTGGCCATGAACCTGTGATCCTCCTGTCTCAGCCTCCCAAGTACTAGAATTACAAGTGTGTGCCACCACGCCCAGCTAAAAAAGTGTTTTAAAACAGCCTGGGGCTGGGGCCAGGCAAAATACAGAAACAGGCCTCATTCTTGCTTACCTTCCAGATATGGGCTCCACTAGTCACGTTAGCCTGTCCTGAGGCACTGCTAAGCTCCTAGAGCTGGCACGGTGCTTGGTACACAGAAAGGCCTCACTAAATATTTGTCAAATGAATGAATGGATGGGTGAGCAGCGTATGGCTAAGAACCCAGGGCCTAGAATCTTTATGCCACCAGCATCCAAACAGGGATCACAAAAAGGCATTTTGGTGAGCTGATGCCAACCTGGAGCTTGGACCACTGTTCAAAGGTGACAGAAATCACAGCAGTGATGGCCAAGGGGTGGTGACTGATAGAAAGGGGCACGAGGGAACTTTCTGGAGTGATGTAAATATGCTCTATCTTTCATGAGTGTTGGTTACACAGGTGTACACATTTGTCAAAACTCATAGAAATTTACAATCTGTACATTCATTTTAAATCAATTTCTAAAATGAAAAAATAAAATAAATACAATGTCCCTCTGGGACTCAGAAATTGAGACCCCAGGGGTCAGCACTAAAGGATGTGGGCACTAAAGAAGGTGACCAGCGACAGCAGGGAGTGGCCCCCAAAGCAGAGCTGGGTAAGCCGGGGTCAGAAGGGCTGCGCCTCTTCCGGCAGCCAGCCTCCCAGGAAGGAGGCCGGCCAGTGCCCAACCGCCTGGGGCCCTCTCTGCCCTTTGCTCCTCCACGTCCCCTCTGCTCGTTCCCACGAATGGTGAACACCCATGTGGGTGCGGGGAGGAAGTGAGTGATTCAGACAGAACCCAGAGCGTGCCCAGCCTTGGGAGAGGGCCAGACACCCACCTCCTCTCCAGGAACACAGGGAATGGGGACACATGACCACAGCAGTGGACAGCTACAAAGTCCCAGCACATGCACACAGTCATGGAGGACCCCTCTGCTGCCCTCTGCTGTCCTCCCAAGCCCAGAGGAAGATGGAGAGAACTGGGGTGGGGGGTACCCACTTACCAGGACTCTACCAGCAGGACCCTGGCTGGCCACAGTCACCCCGAGCCACATGTCCTCAATAATGTGATGGTCCGGGTCACCTGAAGACACGGAGGGACTGTGAACCAGGCGCCTCATCCCACACTCCCATGCCCAAAGTCTCCAGAGGCAGAAGTTGTTCATCTTGGACCCCTGCCCCAGCAGGGCGGCCTTGCTACCCCTTTCTCCAGCCTATCGCTACTCTGATCTCCACCAATCCCAGGCAGCCCCATCTTCTCTAGGGCTCCGCTTCTTAGCTAGTCACTGGACGAGAAGTCACTGGAAACCATACAAGCAAGCCTCGTGTCTCCTCCAGGACATTCTCTCTGTGCCCCCCACCGCGCTCCTGACCCAGCTCCGCTCCCCAGCCCCTTCCCCTCACTTTTCTCCGTGATGTCCACCCGCTCGCAGTCGTCCTTGAGGGCAGTGAGGGGGCAGAGGTACACAGCACCGGTCCGGTTGGTATAGCCATCAGGTACGGCGAGGTCCCGGGGGGCACCAGCCAGGAGCCTGGGGGCAGGGAGGCAGGGGGGGCCAGGCTCAGACACTCCAGGTTTCCCTCCAATCCACTTGCTATTTAGCATGCAATTATTGAACATCAACTCCATGCCAGGCTGAGGCTAGGACAGGAACCGACCCCAGCCCCTGCACTCCAGGAGAGCCGGGTGTAGGGGAAGGCAGGCCAGGAAATAGGACGTGCTCAGTATGTGCTATGTGAGGAAAGCAGGGAGCAAACTGGCCCAGATTCAGCAGGGAGGCCCGCAGGAGAGGTGATCCAGTCTGAGGATGATGACCAGGGGACACCGGATGAAGAGGGGGAAGAAGGGCCCTTTAGGCAAAGGTACAGCATGTGCCAGGGCCAGGAAGCATGAGCAAGCAGCATGATTCAGGGCTCAGGCCCTCTGTACAGCTGCAGCCCAGGAACATCCTGGGAGGGATATGGGAGGGAGGTTGGGAGGGGGGTTTGTTAGACGCCTGGGTTCTTCCTCAAAGCCATCCGAGGACTTGGATCTGGGATGCCTGGGCCCCTACATGACCTGGGTGATGCTCAACATTCGCCCACCCTTGAGATAGCATGCAAGGTATGGGGTGCACTGGACCTGACACACTGGACAATGTGGCCCAAGAGCAGATTTCCCAGTGAGTGGGCATGGACTACTGCCTTGCCCCCAGAATCCATTTTGGGGGACACCGATGGCAAGTTCCAACAAGGGTGCTTAGGGTCCTGGGGCTTAGGGTCCCAGAGGGGTGACTGGAGCAGAGAGATCAGCCCTGAAGTACTACCTCCAAGGACAGTCCTCGAACCATCAGCATCAGAAATCCCTGGGATATCTGTGAAGGAGGCAAATTCCTCAGCCCACCACAGGCCACCCAGATCAAATCGGGTGCACCCCATTTGAGAACCCACTTCTCCCGGGCCTTCTCTTCACGTCACCTCCCTGCAGCCTCTCAACATTCTGCCAGGACCCTCTCCTCAGTCCTGCTGGTGTCCGCATCCTGGGGGCTTCCCAGGTGCCCCTCTGTTTGGACCAGCAGCACTATCACCCTGAAGCTCCCAGGTCAGAACTGGAGCTCCAGGTCTCCTGCCAGAGTCTGGAGGGGCCGCAACGGTGCAGCCCTGCCTGGGACCTATGAGTGAGGGCGGCAGGGAGTGGGTAGGGCAGGGCCTGGGCATGCTGGGGCCTGGGGTGCCTCCGCCCACTGGGAGTCAGGAATGCACTGCCTGGGGGTGCCGGGAAGGGGGCGGGGCCTCTGTCTGCACATCACTTCTGCCGCTCAGACCTCACCCCGGGGAAGTGTTCCTGGGAGCAGGGGCAAAGCTTCCTGAGCGCAGTAGTTATGAGCACTGTGGGGAGACTGGTGGCTGGCAGAGGGCCATGATGGCAGCCAGGCCCAGCTAGTCACCTTCTGTCTGGACTGGGGAGGGGGCCTGGGTGAGTCCACTGCCTGACCACCCACGGTCATCCGCCCTGGCGCGCCTGACAGATGAGAGAAGGAAGCCGGGGCCCGTGGGAAGGGGACGTCTCAGCCTGGGCGCTTGGGACCTGGTTCCAGGGTTTGTTTTGCCTCGAAGGGAGGTTTCCTTTCCCGGAGCCCAGAATGCCTCATCTGTAAAATGGGGACAGCAGCTGTCCTGCCTGTCGCTAGGGTTGTCGGGGGAACAAATGGGTTTGTTCAGCAAAAGAGTTTTCTGACTGTGAAGCCATGGCCAGCGTGGGCACTATTGCTCTGATCTCCTGTGGCACCAGGGCTGGTCCTAACATGACCCCAGACTCCCTCCTGGGACACAGGAATTTCTGCATTGCCCGGTTAGAGAACCCATAAGGGACAGGGGGCTGGACATAAGTAGGACTTCCATGGCCTGAGGATACCAGGCAGTCACTAAGGGGGACAGTGCAGGTGGCCAGTCATTCTAGGAAGGAAACAGAGTGGGCTGGAGGTGGAAGTAAGGGGGCGACCCCCCCTCTTAGCTCCCTGAAGCACTGAGCAGGCAGAGCTGGGCACAAAGGGCAATTGGATTGAATAAGTCCCACACCACCTCCCACCCCTTGCCCCGAGTCAGCCTCGTGCCCACTGATGGGGGGAGCCGGTGCTCTAACCCAAGCCCCACATCTCAGGCCCCTCCCTCCTCAAAGATTCCACAGGGAGCCCCCCACACCCCCTCCAGAGTATTTTTAGCTCCTACTTGGCCCACTCAGAGGCCCTTTAAGGCCCTCTGGCTCCCAGCCCGGATCCAATGGGTCTATAGCCAGAGGTTTGCGCATGGATAGGAGAAGGTGATGCAGCCAGGGTCCTCATTTCCTTAGCCACAGCTAGGTATGTGTGGTGGGGGCTGGAGGATCCAGAGGGCAGAAGGACCTTATTGATATGCAATTGAAATTACTATGCAAAGGAACAATTCTAGCTACCTGCTGTTAGGTCTGGTCCAGATCAGACAGTCCCAAAAGCTGACCCCCTCCTAGAGGACCACTGAACCCACCTCCCAGCCACTATGAGAGGCCAGAGATTGGGCAAAGGGAGCTCTAGGAAGACAGGAGATGGACCTCCCCACTTTTGGAGTCAAGCTGGGCTGGGAGGCAGTAGGGGAATGGGTGAAAGGACTGCTCAAGGGCTCTCAAACAGCTGCCTCCTCCTTACCGCTTCACCTGGCTCTAGCCAGAAATCCCCTCCTGGCCTCTGGGGAGCCCCCTGGGCTCTGAGTGCTGGAAGAGCCCTTCCTCACCCTGCCCCACAGTCCTCCAGGACAGTGGGAAGCTAATGGAGCAGCAGAAAGTGGCAGAATCAGAGAAGGCGGGGAATGCACCCCAGGAGAGTTCAGGGCACTGGGTTGGTTCACTCCAACAAGTAGGAGGCCCCCCGGGAGCACTGGGGTGGGAATGGGGGTACTCAAACAGTCTATATGATCCAACTTCCCAGTCTTCATCTTGGGAGGTGTGTGTGTGGTTCCTGTGGGAAGACTTCAGAGGAGGCCAGAGGGTCTAGGACTCAGGCCCATGGCCCCCATGCCTTACTCTTGGGGTCCTTAGCCCCTGTGTGTTGTTCCCTTCCACACCAGGCCAGGAAGCAGGAGGGGGAGGGGATCTGCTCCAGCCCTGAGCCCTGGGGTGGAGGGGGGCAGCTCTTAGATGCTTAGATCCCAGCTCTGTGCCAGCCCTGCTGCCCGAATTAGCCACCTCCCCAGAGGCTGCTCCTATGGCGGCTGAAAGTGCAGCCCTCACCCTCCTCCCCTACTCCTCCTCAGGCTGCCCACCCAGCCCCCTCTCCCCTGGTGACTCAGCCCTCCAACCAGAGCACCAAGCTAGCAGAGTGAGAGAATGAAGGACAGGAGAACAGGGCCTTTGCAGAGCCTCGGATAAAAAGAATAAGCAAGAACAAGGTTGTTTTTTCTCGTTGATTTTCCCTTTCCCTGGCTCCTCGGTATTTTTTTCCATATTTGACCCCTCGGCACATGCTTCGTATCATCTAGCCTCAGTCCTTCTCACTGCAGTGGAAATCTTCCTCCTTTGTTTAGTTCTGATCTAGCCAGCCCTTATGCTGTTTCTTTTTCTACAAGATCAGCCTTCTCTTACCTCCTGCTCACTTTAAAGGCTGCTGGCCTGGACTGGTCACTGGAGAGAGCCAGAGGAAAAAGATACACCACGTGCAGGCCATCTGCCTGCAGCCACAGCTACTGTGCCATTTCTGCTGGCATGAGCCCCAGAGGCTGCCAGGTGCGGCCTGCCCGGGGAAATATGTTTTAGGAGGGCACGGCAGGTGGCTGGGCGCCTGCCTACCTCAGCCATGACCTCATTTCCAGGAGTTGTGGCCACTCTGCCTCAGACTTCCCAGACACCCTCACTGCCAGACAAGGGTGAAAGGGAGAGGAGGCCCAGAGGGATCCCCCATAGCCCACGAGGTCAAGCCAGACCAGGGCACCCAGATCCCAGGAGGGAATGACAGCAGGTGTGGGGGGGGGGTCAGTAACCACCTCCCAGGGCAGCAGTCCCTCTCTCTGAGGGGCCCTCACTATCTTGCCAAGAAGCCCAAAGCAACTTGGTATTCCTCTGTGCCTCGCCCATAACTTCCTGAGACTGGGAACTTGGGGCCTCAGCTGTGGGTGAGGTACCCCAGGTCAGAGATGAAGGTGATAGGGCAGTAAAGAGGGTCCACCTTGGGTTTTTAGCCATTTCTCGAACAAAGCCTTCTTGGAGAACAGGAAAGCTGTGCTCTCCCCACCTCCTGCCCCCAGGACAATGTACAAACACACACAATTTTACATATACTTTCAGGAGTCCCTGAATTTCCTGGAAATCCAAACCCCCAAGAAAGGCCTGTTCGGGACCATGAACCTCCCACTCTTCTTCTTCTTCTTTTTTTTTTTTTTTTTTTTTTTT
>PVJS01045875.1:0-16049 GCA_004027185.1 Glis glis | reverse complement strand
GGGGAGGGCAAGAAAGAAGGGAATTAATGGAATTACTATCATAAAAAATATGTACATGTGAAAATATACCAACATCATTCTTGGTACTCCATACGGGTGGGGGGAGGCGGGGGAGCACTAAGAGCTGTGTGCATGTATGTTAACATCAAATAGATATTCATTGCAATGTAAGACTCCAATGCACCAATAAAAGCACGTTAAAAAAAAAGAGGCAATAGACTTGCACTAAAAAAAAAAACTATGGGATATGTGCAAAGATATGTATGATGTATTAATAAGAAAGTATTATGGTTTCGCTATTAATTGTTCCCCAAAGATTGATATGTTAAAGCCTTTGTCACTAGCCTGTGGCACTATGGGGAGGTAGCAGAACCTTTAAGAGGTGGGGCCCAGTGGAAGGAAAATATAGGGGCATGCCCTTGAAGGGGATATTGGGACCCCAGCCCCTTTCTCTCTCTCTCTCTCTCTCTCTGCTTCTTTGTCACCATGAGGTAAATGGACCTCATCAGACACATGCCTCTCCCATGATCTACTGCCTCGCCACATGCCCAGAATGATGAAACAAAGCGACCATGAACTGAACCTCTGAAACCATGAACCCAAATAAACCTTTCCTCCTTTAAGTTGATTTAGCTCAGGTATTTTGTCACAGCAACGGAAAGTTGATGAACACACAATGCAAGGTATAAAACGATGTATATGGGATGTTTCGATTTGTGTTTAAAAATTAGCACGCATATATTTGGATAGAAAAGTATATTGAAGCATATACATCAATTATCTATGGTGGTGTTATCAATGGGGTCAGTCTAGGAGTTTGGGATAGACGGAAGATATGATTCTCCCTATACAGGTATACCATTTTGTATAGTTTCAGTTATTTGTACATATTAAAAAAAAAAACAAGCCGGGCGTGGTGGCGCACGCTTGTAATCCCAGTACTTTGGGAGGCGGAGACTGGAGGATCCGGGTTCGCGGCCAGCCTCAGCTCTCTCTCTCTCTCTCTCTCTCTCTCTCCCTGTCTCTCTCTCTCTCTCTCTACTTAGTGAGGCCCTCCGCAACTTCGTGAGACCCGGTTTCAAAATAAAGTATAAAAAAAAATAGGGCCGGGGGTGTAGTGCGGAGGTAGAACGCCCCTGGGTTCAATCCCCGGTACCACAAAAAAAAACAAGCAAACAAACAAACAAAAAAACAAAGCCCCTTCCTGAGTGCTTAAATATGATCAAGGCATACCAAAAGGATACAGGACCAACTTGAAGATGCTCCTAATGGCCAAATCTGTGACAATTTGAGTAAAAACTATTGATAGCAATGGATTTATAATCCATGGGATAAAATAATCATGAATGAGTCCATACTGATTTTTAAAAATTGAATAACAATGGGTGAGAATAAATAGCTTTTCTTTATGGAATGACTGTGATTTAAGAAGTATCAGAGAGAATATTGCCATAAAATATCATCATAGTTACCGTTATAGGCAAGATCCTCCAATGGATATAAAAAAATCAGTGGGCAAAAGTATAAAAAGGAGAAAGTTATTTGCATTTTTGTATTGTCTCAAAGTACCTTCCCACAAGAAACTTTTTCATCACAAAGGGTAAATATAGCAATTTTACAGCTAAGAATCCTAGAAGACATGTTTTTTGTTTGTTTGTTTGGTTGGTTGGTTGGTTATTTTTTTCAGCACTAGGGATTGAACCCAGGGGCATTCTACCTCTAAGTTACACCCCCCAGCTCTATTTATTTATTTATTTATTTATTTATTTATTTATTTATTTATTTTATTTGCAGTACTGGGGATTAAACCCAGGGGCATTCTACCTCTGAGCTACACCCCCAGCCCTATTTTTTTTTTTTAGTCTTTATTTTGAAACAGGTTCTTGCTAAGTTGCTGAGGGTCTTGCCTAGTTGCTGAGACTGGCCTTGAACTGGTGATCCTCCTGTATCAGCCTCCCAAGTACTGGGATTACAGGCATGTCTGGAGGAAGACATGATCTTAACCAAGTAATAAAAAATGAACCTCACCAGTAAAGACTTCTGGGCCTCATAGGTCTTCTGATATGACACATCAAGGGGACAAAACTTAATTTCTGTGGCTTTCTTGACTAAAATGCACAACTTTAATCCCATCATGAGCAAGCAACAAACTGAGGGCTATTACTCTTTAAAAGGATCAAGATCATGAAAGACAAAGACTGAGGAACTGTCCCAGATTGGAGGAGGTTCAGGAGACAGGACAACTAAATTCAATGTGGGTTCCTGCATTGGATCCTTGCCCAGAAAAAGAACATTAGTGGGACACTGGTGAAATTTAAGCAAGGTCTGTATATTAATTAATAATATTGTATCAAGGTTAATTTCCTGGTTTTGATCTTCTGAAGTAAGGAAATATAAAGATATTAAAATTTAGGGAATCTGGGTGAAGGGCAAGAGAGAATTCTTTATAATATTTTTTGCTCTTCTTTTTGTACATTACTTTTTGTATGTTACTTTTGTCTGTACATTACTTTTAAATAAAAAGTTGAAGTAATTTTTTCCCCTTTGGTACCAGAGATTGAACCCAGGGGCATTCTACCTCTGAGCTACACTCTCAGCCCTATTTTATTTTTTTATTTTGAAAAAGGGTCTCCCTAAGTTGCTGAGGCTGCTCTTGAACCACGACCCTCCTGTGTCAGCCTCCCAAGTACTGGGATTATAGGCGTGTACCACCATGCCTGGCTAGAAGTAAAAAATTTTTTTAAATTCTTCCTGGAAGCCACATGGGGATGAGCAATAAAAGATATGAGGTACTTGACAGACCTATAAGTCATTAAATCAAAATGGAAAATTCCAACAGTGTGGTATCTTTTCCCTGGGACATGTTGAGCCTCCTTGTAAGAAAACATCCCTGGTCCCTCTTCACCAGCTTACCCCCTACATAAAGATCCCAGAGAGACACAGGTGGGCACCCCTTTACTCTGCCTGCTAAAGAGATGATGGACCCTCAAAACTTAAGCCAGTCACTTGGGAATAGAAATATTGAGTGTTGGCCTCAAGCATATGTTTAAGCCCTAGCCTGAAATCGTCATAAATCTAAGTACTTATATTCAAGGGTCTTTACATCCTGTTGGGTTCCGAGAACAGGGCAGATTCTCCTCTCTACTTGAGTTGTCTCGGGAAGGAAACTCATCCTTTCACAATTTCCCACTTCTGAATGTGTAAAATGTAGAAAAATGAAACCTGTTACAATGGTAAAATGATTTTCCATTCAGGATCCCTGAATCCTTAAGGTGGCTGCTACGTTTATGACCTCAAATCCCACTGGAAGATACAGCAATCGCCAAGGACACGAGACCCATCCTTAATTCAGCATGCAAACCCAGGAAACTGAAATGAGCATCCCAAATGCTCAAGACCAAACAGCAAAAGAAGATGAGCATACAGGAGCCTGACGCCCAGCTCCCAGGGCAGCCCCCGATTCACGCTTAAGAGATGAAAATTATTTTGAAAACCAAGGCCAAAGGCCACAGGCATATATTTGCAGCAGATTATTGACACGAGTGTGCCATGGACCTAGCCGATCAGAAAGTAATTTTATAAACACTGTTATTAAACAGAAGGGCAATTACTTTAAGTACTGGAAAAATGTCAGGGTCATACATGAATTTTGTGGGTATCACATTTTATTTGACACTCAGTGTATCAATGACTCCAAGGAAATTTATTCAGAAATAAAATGCGCCACGTCACTAACCTTAAAGCTAAACCTCTCCTACTTAGATTTCCCAAATTTAGAGAGAGGAATGATTTCTGGTTTATTCCACTGACTAACTATTCAGAAAAGCAGTCGGAGCTCTTTATACATAAAAGTATGAAACTAATTAGGAGTATGTGGCAAGTGCACAAGCATGCCTGCTATGACTGCATATTAGGAAGGGCCCCTTTTATTCCTGTCTTTGTCAACTGAACAGGGCAGTGTGTTTAAATGTACTGTAACAAGGAGTGTAAGAGGGGCCCAAGAGCAGCTTTTCTGTAATGCCCACTTATATGCTGAGTGGCCTTGATGTCCTGTACTGCCATGTTCCCCCACACGAAGATTTCTGTTGTGACCATATATATTGCCACTGCATTAGTGACAGTCACGTATATGCACAGGGAGGGGAAGGAGAGGGAACCTGATTCTGATTAACCTGGAGGGCAGATTCCCCACGGTATCATGTGACCAGGTAGCTTATTTTACCCCCAAAGAATGTGGAATGACTCCCACCGGCTCCAGGGATCCCTGGCCTCCCCCTCTCTTAAATTGTTCTATCAACAACCCTTCGATTTTCCACAAGTGGCCTACTCATTAAATGGTAGGGAAGCAGAACACGGGACGCATATAGTGGGTCCTCAATAAAAATTTGAAAACAATGAATGATGATTTGCCAAGCTTCTAAGAGTGGATAACTGTGAGAGAAAATAGTCAGGATTACAACAGACCTCCCCTTTATCCACAGTTTGGCTTTCTGAAGTTTCAGTTACCTATGGTAAACTGCGGTCTGAAAATATTAATGGAAAGTTCAAGAAATAAGGAATTCGTAGGTTTTCAATTTTGCACCATTCGTAGTAGCATGATGAAATAGTACACTGTCCTGCTGGGGATGGTGCATCCCTGCAAGGGATGTCCTGCTGCTCATCCCTTGGTGCAGAGTTTCCGTACTGTATATGCTATCTGCCCGTTAGTCACTTGGTAGCCATCCCAGGCATCAGATCAGCTGTTGCCTTATTGTAGTACTTGTGCCAAGGGTCTTTACATAGCAGCCTAACCCCCTATCACAACACCCACATTACTCCCTTCACTGCCTCTCATCGGATAGGCATTGTGTTATTTCACATCATTACAAGAAGAAATGTGAGTGCAAGATAAGATATTTTGGGAGAGAGAGAGAGAAAGACCATATTCACATGACAGTATATTGCTATAATTGTTCCATTTTATTATTAGCTATTGATAATTTTACCATGCCTAACTTATAAGTTAAATTTCATGATAGGTATGTATTTATAGGAAAAAGCACATTATATTTAAGGTTTGGTACTCTCTGAAGTTTCAGACATCCCCTGAGGGTCTTGGAGCATGTTCCCTGTAGATAAGGTAAGAGGGGACTACCGTATTTAAGAAATGATGCCCCATTTGGCAGAGCCTAAATTTTGATAAGTTTCATAGGAATCCATTACCTGGGACATGATGTCCCTTCTCAGGACTGGAGGTAGTTCCTTCTGGGTGTGGCCTTGAACATGTGACCCCTCCTCCAGATCCTGTGACAATGACAGTGTGGGACAGACTTGCCCTGGGTTCAGGGAGGAAAGTTCAGCTCTTGAAAAGGCAAACAGCCAGGCGTGGTAGCACACGCTTGTAATCCCAGTACTTTGGGAGGTGGAGACCGGAGGATCCGGGTTCAAGGCAGCCTCAGCTCGCTCGCTCTCTCTCTCCCTGTCTCTCTCTCTCTCTCTCTCTCTCTCTCTCCTTAGTGAGGCCCTCCGCAACTTCATGAGACCCGGTTTCAAAATAAAGTATAAAAAAAAAAATAGGGCCGGGGGTGTAGAGCGGAGGTTCAATCCCCAGTACCGCAAAAAAAAAAAAAAAAGGCAAACAAATAGCTATTAGAGATAGTGTGTCCTAGGAAGGCAGACCTAAACACTGAGTGTGTCTTAAAAGCCAGAGATAACCCAAAGCTCCATTTCTTTCTCTTTTGACCACTACGAAACGGGAAATAGCTCACCCTCGGATCAACTGAGTGGCAAGTCCCGAAACAGCCTGTGAGGCTGGAACCACCTGGAGACTTGACTGCCCAGCCCCTGAGGGGAGAGCCTCACAAGGACTGGAAGGCTGAGCAGGACACTCATTGGGATCCCCATATGCACCATCCCAGGCCCGGGGGTGGGAGGACCAGCCCTGGCAGCCTCTTAGACCTCGCCCACCAGATAGCAATATATTCAACTGCTCACCATCACATCCTCCTCGACACCTGCACAAAAGGCATTTATTACTTAGGTTGATTGTTTAGATTTAAGTAAATTAGAAGCGCTTTCTTTTCTTTTTCGTTAAAGAAGGAGAAAACATGTTACAATGCATTGTAATGTCCACTATTCTTGTCTGTTTCCCATTAGAAAGAGTCTCTGGGCAGGGAACAAACTTCTGTCTTTCATATTTGTATCCACAGTGTCTAGCACGTGGTAGGTTTTCAATAAGTATCTGTGGCATGGATGGATACTTGGATGGATTGATGACAGATGGACGGATGGGTGACTGAGTGAGCAACTCGGTGGATGGGTGGGTGAATGGATTGATGAATTAATGAATGAGTGAATGAATGAATGAACGACTACCTAGAAGCATTGAGTTAACTCTGGCACTGAGCTAATTAGCAAAACCACGTCTACATTTGTCAGTACTGATGACCAATCTAAATTTGCAAGCTTTATCACAGGCTACTCACTACCTTTACCCTTTTAATCATTTTCAGAACTTTCTAGTTCGGAAAGCATTAAAAAAAAAAAAGGAACATCTCATTGAGCCTTTACAATTGATCTGTCAGAGATCCCTGGCGGGAATTATTATTCCGTTTGCCAGCTGCAAAAATTGAGATTCGAAAATGTTAAGGCCCAGTCACAGAGCTCTTGCGAAGCAGAGTCAGAAGTAGAATTTAGGTATAGAAAAATACAGTTGAAGTTCCTTGTATTCAAACTAAAAAAAAAAAAAATCAATTTGAAATCATATAGGAAGTACCCAAATAAAGAGATAGTTTGGTTGGGTCTTGGTGAATCATATACTTGGTCATGTTTCTTTTTTTGCATCAACTGCTAGAAAGGTCAAATTGTAGCCTATTTGTTTTAATATTTGTAAGCTACCTTATTTCTTTCTAAAAGCTGGGATGGGGACAAGGGGTTATGATATGCATGTTGGAAGAAATTGAATAGAAATATTGAAAACATGGAATTATACTATTTTGCTCCTAGATGCTCTCTCATCCACAGAGCTCAGCAATCAGTTACCATGCCGTAGCGAGTAAACTAAGCCGAGTCCTGGTACATGTGGGGACATCATCCAGCCCACTCCACTTCTGTGGCTGACTCCCGACTTTGAGAGAAGATTCAACACATCTTCCAAGTGGCCACACAACAGTTTTAGTGTTCATCCATGGCTCCATCGTAACGTTAGGACTGCCAAGCCCACTCCTCTGGGGTCAAGGAAGCCAATCGATCGCAATGCCAGGGGGAGGGAAGGCCCCACATCTTCTTTAGAGAGGTTCACAGGTACTTTTCACAACAGAAGTTCATCCACATGATCTGTGCTGGGCCACTCAGAAATTCACAAGAACTGTAATGATCAAGACTCCAGATGTCTAAGTTGATGGGGCCCAGTTCCCTGGAGCCAGAAACATCACCCAGCCTAATTCTACACCTGGACCACTATCCAACATGGCTCATTCTAGATCACAGACTGGAGTCCACTAGCCTAAAGTTAGGTAAAAAAAAAAAAAACTGGTGCCTCATAAATACTCCATGCAGGACTACCCCTGGCCAACTGTCCTGAAATTCCAATGGTTGATTTTTGCCCAGCAAAGTCTTATTGTGATGCACGTAAGATCACCCCATACAACTTTCCTGGGTCCCTCACACCTGCAGATGCTCACACAAAGCATTCTCTTCTTCATTACCCATGAAGTGTTTTCCAGCAAAAGAGCCCCAGGTACATTCTTCCTGTGATACTGAGGCACATAGGGACAAAGGACCATTCTACAAAATAGAAATCCATTTCATCTACCCATAATTATCTGTCAGGTTTGAAGTTTCATTCCGGTTTGACACCTTATTTTTATTTTTTTTATCTTTTTTTTGCGGTACTGGGGATTGAACCTAGGGGCATTCTACCTCTGAGCTACACCCCCATCCCTATTTTTTATTCTTTATTTTGAAACAGGGTCTCACTAAGTTGTGGAGGCCTCACTAAGTAGCTGAGGTTGGCCGCGAACCTGGATCCTCCTGTCTCAGCCTCCCAAGTACTAGGATTACAAGTGTGCGCCACCACACCCGGCTTGACACCTTATCTTTAAAAAGCCCATTTTCGTGCTAATTGTACCATTTAAAATTTTGTAAATATTATTCCAAACAAATCCCTTAAAAACCAATTGCAGTTTCTCTTCTATGATTTATGTCTAAAAACAATTGCACGAGTGCACCAAAGATATTTGGTATGCTATTGTTTGAAGTAACAAAAACTCACAACAACCTAATCTCCTGTGTGGATCAAAATGAGGCTGGTCATATAAATTACTGCACATAATATAATGGAAAACAATGCAACTGGTAACAATATAACCTGAAACTAAAGGCAATACTTCTACATCTGCCTCATTTGTTTTAAGCAGAAGAAAAGCAAACTGTAGAAAATATCTCTTGTATGATTATTGTATGATCACATTTTCAAAAATAATTGAACTATAAAGTAATACATGTACATACATATTTCTATTATATTTGCACATATGCACAGGGATTTTTTTCTGAGAGCATAGTTACTTTTATTTTTTAATATGATTATTTCACTAAGGAGAGAATATGAAAGAAAGCTATTGATAGACAAAAAAGGGCTTAATTAAAATTAACAATGAAAACAATAAGAAAGCTCTCTATTATAAAATGTCAACAAAAAGCTTCATTTTGCACCAGCAAAAACAAACTCTTAAAGAGAGAAAATGACACATAAGTTAAAAAAAATTGAGAGCAGGTTATTGCACACATCCACAAGAAAAGTATGGGAAGCTTCTCATTCAAGAATCTTTCTCTCATAAATAAGTTTGATATAAATCATTATATTGTGGAACTTCAAGGACATAAGGGGCTCATTGGACCTAATCTACTCAGTTTGTAGATGAAGAACAAATGTTGTCGCTGTAGATGAATTCATTATGCCGAGACAGCCAGGGTGAAGCTATGGCTTGGCCTGGTGCCCGAGTGCCCCAATTCTGGCCAGTACTCTTAGGGACCTGCGAGCATGCCTTCCCAACCATGCTGACATTCCAGCCAGTGGCCCCACTCTGGCCACTGCCCCCCTGAATGTTTTTGGGCCCTGCATGGTGGCCACCCTCAGTGTTCCATGAGCACTTATCAGACCCTGGCACAAGCCCAGCATATTACGAGAATCTCCTTGCTATCCACCCACTTCTTTGATGGAGGTAATCATGTGACTCTCCTCTCGTGGAGGAGGAAACTGAAGTGTCAAGCCCACAGAGCTGGGGAGGTGCCCGGCTGGATTGGAGTCCACATTATGGGCCTGTGAGCCTTGTCTCTTCCATGCTCTCCTGCATGCATGGGTATCACTTCCATCACACTCAGAACCATTCCTCCCTGAGTCCCTCGCAAAGTGTGACTATCACATCCTGGATCTACAGTCACGCAAGACACGGGACAACCACCCTAGCCTTTTGCAATATTGTGAAATATATATTTGGTCTTTGTACCCATGTCCTGGAATAGACATCTAAAATCCTTGGAATCTCCCAAATGAGAAGTCTATTTGTATGCTAATTAGTTGACTGATGGCTGCTGGTCCCTAGCAACCTTAGAGATGAGACTGACCACCAGAAAGATCAAGGCAGGATTAGAGGGTTGGGACTTTCAGCCCTACCCCCCAACATCCAGAGAGGAGAGAAGCAAGGGCTTGAAGGTTAAGATAGCCAGTGATATAATCAATCATGCCTGTGTAATGAATCTTCCATAAAAACCCAAAGGGACAGGGTGCTGAGGACTTCCCATTAGCCAAATGTTTGGAGGTTCCTGGTGGGTGGTACGCCCGGAAAGGGTTTGGAAGCTGGGTGCCCCTTCACACATACCTTGCCCTATGCACCTCTTCATCTGTAACCTTTGTAATATCCTTTATAATTAACTAGTTAACGTAAGTCAGAGTTTTTCTGAATTCTGTGAGCCACTCTAGCAAATTAATAGAACCCAGCCTGGGGGTTGTGGGAACCCCCATTTATAGATGGATGATAACAATATAGGTAAAACATCCTGGGGCTTTCAACAGGCATCTGAAGTGGGGGGGTGGGTAGTCATGGGGACAGAGCCCTTGACCTGTGGGATCTAATGCCATCTCCAGGTAGACAGTGTCAGAATTGAATTGATTTCAATTAGAAGACACCTGGCCAGTGTGGTTGTGGGTGAGGAGCAATCTCCATGAGCTTCTTGGTGACCAGAGGTCACAGGATCCACAGGTGTGGATCGCTGAGTGAGAGGCAGAAAAAACACTTTGGTCTCCTCCTCTATATTCTCACACTTTCAGTAGAGTCTCCATTAAAATTCTGTCAAGTGAAATGTGCTAAATGTGTAAGTCACAAAATCGTGCTATTTGTCCATCTATTCACCCAGCCACCCATTCAATCCATACATTCATTTTTCTTCCCTTAATTCATTCATTCATTTTTCTCATCATGTACCTGTTGAGTACCTCTACTCAGTTTTTGGCATTGTGCCAGGCCCTGGGACACAGGGACAACCAAAGCAGAGATAGTCCCTATCCTCCTGAAGTCCCCAGTCTAGAGTACCTGGCTATCTCAGTCAGCATTCTCAGCACTGTGGCCCAATAAGCCTTAGAAAGGAAGATTTATTTGCACACTTAGAGGAAGGAAGATTGATTTCCTCACAGTTTTGGAGATTTCAGAGTTTCAGTCCATGTTAGTCCAGGTCTGTGGAGCTCAGAGCATGGCAGCAGGAAGCAGAGAGAGGAAGAGAGCAAATGCTCTGGTCTCACATCATGGAGTCCAGAAGCTAAAGAGAGAAAGTAAGGGGAGGAGGGACCATATCTAATCCCCAAGGCCACACCCCCAGGGGCCCCTCCTCAATCAAGCCCCACTTCCAACATAGCTGCCTTGTTTTCCTGAGGGCTATAGAGATATTCTAAATCCAAACCATTATAATGGCAGACATAGAACTTATGTCTAAGCCACAGAGGCCTATGTGATTCCAACTTTGCCTGCATGTGCTCTAAAGTACAATGTCAGAATGTCACAAGAGCCCAGAGCAGGAGGGTCCACCTGGACACACCCCTCAATCCATGCCACCATGCTATAGGCAGGCACCTAACACCACATCTGACTCCAGCTTCTAATCTCTTCTTGTTTGTTTGGGGGATGGGAACAGATGTCTAGCTTCTCCCATGCATTGTGAAGATTTATTTAGTAGTATTATTTTTAAGCAGCTTTTCAAAGGCAGGATTAAGGTCCCTTAAGGGAACCCAGCCAGCAGCTTGCTCCCTGAATCCCAGGTCGCAGCAGCCACACATGCAGGAAGCACTTCTCTGTCTCTACACAGAATTGATACTGAGTAGACCTAATGTCACCTGTGGATTCTTTCTCATTATAGAGATGCCCATATTCAAACTTTACATATAATTTAGGGGTTTCCATAGTCCCCAAACCCCATACATGCACCTCATAAGGGGGTTCAAAAACAATAGACAAGGCCCTCTTGCCAGGAGCTGTGTCTCACAGGTTGAGAGGAAGGACCCCGGATTCTGACACTTATCCACTTTCCGTGTGACCCACCAGCATGTGATTCTCTAGAACACAACCCCTATAAAACCCCCAGGTTTCATATGTTCACAGCCAGAGCCCCAGCACCTAGAGTGATGCCTAACGCTGAGGAGAAACATGATAACTATCGTTGGAATAAATGGTGAATGCAGCAGTCCTGGGTAAATCACTTTAGCTCTCCACACCTCAGTTTTCCCAGGTGTCAAATAAAAGTTTCCATTTAAATGAGCTCTCTGGTCCCTCCCAGTTCCCAAAGTTTACAATCTGGGAAAAAAAAGCCCTCTTTTGGCCCAACTAACCTCAGTCTGGGGTTAGAAGTTAGTGTTTAGACCCTATGGCCTGACTCTCCCCAGAAAGCTCCATAAATAAAAACTAGAAAGTAGTTGTTCAATCAACAACAAAAGCACACATAAAATGAAAGATCATTTTACAAGGATTCACAGGAACACGAGGCTCAGTTCTCAGCAGAAGAGTGTAAAGTCTAAGTGTGCGATGCCTGAGCTTTGCAAGGAGGCCGCTGCAGAGTTCCAGCACCACGCTCCTGTCTAGTACTAGCTGCTGAAGATCAGAGGGCAACTCAGAAGGGCACACGGGTAAGTGTGGCACGGCTCTAGTTCCTCGGCTTGTGGGAGCCAGGAAGGCCGTGTACCCACCCTCCACTTCCAGTGCTCCTCCTCTCTCAAATACCCACCGATCGTGTGTTCAATACCGGAAGGAAGACAATGTGGAAGTGAAGAAGAGCCGGGACCCTGAAGATCCACATTCAACACATTTGTAAACCAGTTGGCCAGATGGGGGAACCTGGGGAACGCTAATCCTGTCCCTCAGCATGGCCTCGGACACCCCCTCAGACCACGTTTTAGCCGGCAGCTTTTAGAAACTAAAATCAATAAACAGCTAGGAAGATTTGGGAGTAAAGTAAAAGCCCAGATTCACAACTTTCCCCTCCAGTGACTCTTGATGAAAATAGTTGTATCATAAACATGGCACATAAGCTACGGCCAGACTCAAATACAGGTTGGGGAATTGTCACTTAATTTCTTAGGGGACTCTACAGCTTTTTCGGGAAACCAAAAGATGGAACTCCTGTTAGTCCACAAAACAGCCCATGAATAGGGCAAAATGCCTCAAGGTTGCCAGGGAAAACCAAGACAAATGTGCTTTGTGAAATTCATAGCACCACATCAGGTCCTGTCTGTCCTGCCATTGTAGTTGAAATTCAATGCCTCACTTGTAACTCTCATTTTTCATATGTTTAGAAAACAATCTATGGCTTCTGTCTTGTCTTGTGAAGGGAGGCAACTGTCACAAGACCCCCAGAGCCAGAGCAGTCCATTTTTCAGGTTCTATAGACCAGGCTTACATGCTAAAGGAATGAATAGACTAAGACTGGTGGATGAAGGAAGGAAAGAAGGAAATAGGAAGGAAGGAAGGAAAAAAAAAGGAGCAAAACAATTCTTTTCCAAGAAAAATGAGCAGTAACCGAAGGAGACAAACCACTGCTTTCTCTAAGTTTGAATATAAAACATAGTATTTTTAATTAGAACCTCAGAGTAGAAATGTTTTAGTTTATCACAATGAATCACAGAAAATAATGTTCTACTGGGTAAGATCGCCATGTTTACCCAGATCAAAACATGGTAGAGTGAACAATTTTTTTCTGTGGCTAGGACTTGTCTGGGTAGATGGAGTGGATAATTATGCTCCATTCCCCCCGCACCGCCACTCAGACATAACCATTTTTTTGCTTTAATTTAACCTTCATTACTCAGAAAATTAAGAAGAAAGTGGAGTCCCTAGGTTTTTTTTTAATCTAAACAATGATGGATATTGGGTGTGGCTTTAAGAGGAGTT
The DNA here is from genome assembly GCA_004027185.1 of Glis glis. Taxonomy (NCBI): domain Eukaryota; kingdom Metazoa; phylum Chordata; class Mammalia; order Rodentia; family Gliridae; genus Glis; species Glis glis. Next base: position 2,637 of record PVJS01045875.1, on the reverse strand, counting down.
TCAAAATTATTTATATGGCTCAGGGTGGGGGGTTTCTATGGGCATCAGGGTCTCATAGAGATTCTCCCTGGATGGATACTTGGGTACCCACATCTTCCTTTTACCAAGGTGACACAGATAAGACAAGGAGATGTTATAGTTAAACCGAAGCTTATGTAACTAGGTAGGGCCCTTGGGGAGGATCCTCTCACACTTGATGGAGTTTAGAAATGCCTTAGAATTTCCCTGCACTCCTATGGAGTTGCTAGAGGGGATAACTCAGGAGCCAAGCCAAGGAGACACAGCCAGGGCCTTCCTATATCCTCTAAGTCAGAATGGTGGTAGGAATTTCACCAGCTGGACCAATGATGCATGCCCACTGCCATCCCATTGTCCAACCCTGCCCTGAGTACTGTGTGCATATGCAGACAGTAGTGATGGCTACAACAACCATGTTATGGATGGCTCACTCAATATTGGCTTCATTAAACTCATGGGGTAACTATTCCATACTTCAGAATCTGAGGCAGCAAACAACTCACCTGAGATCACACAGCCACGAAGCGGGAGTCAGGTTTTAGATATGTACCTGACCCCGGCACATGTGCCCTCAATTACTATCTAACCCTGCCTTCTTCTATAACCAAAGACAATATAGAAACTAAGATTTACTGAGCATCACTGTTGCCGTGTGGATGTTAAACGTCCTTCAAAGCTCATGTGTCAAAGGTTCGTGTTATCGAACCTTTAGGAAGTAGGGTCTGGTGAGTCATTGGGGGAATTTTATCAAAAAGGATTGTGGGACTCTGCCCATCTCTCTCTGCTTCCTGGCTCAAGAGGTGAGTGTTCACTCCCACAATGACATAGAACCATCTGCCACCCCCACCATGCCTTTGAACTTCCAACATTGTGAGATAAACAAACATTTTCACTTTATAATGTAGTTGCTTCAGTATATTATTATAGTAACACAAAACTGACTATAGTAACACAAACATATCACATCCAGGCTGAGCCTTGGATTGTCGCCATTGTTCCCAACAATTAACAGAAGCCCATTATGACAGGTTGGTGCTATCTGCCCCATTTTCTAGAAGGGGAAACAAGCTAGTCAGGGGCATACCATCCATCTGTTTCCATCCATCTACTCACCCATGTGAGTAGACAAAAGCCCTCAGCATCCTGTTGTAAACCTGGGGAGATAAGATATGAAAGGGACAGCGATTCAGGGTCCTAGGGAGACTACACCGTAAAAGTCAGTAGAATCATGGCGCTCCAAGCTCTGAGAGGTAGGTGTGGACCCCCGTCCATTTGAGTGCCCCACCTCCAGCACCACTGGTTCAAGGACAGGGTCTTCCAAGACTAAATGCCCAGACTGGCCAGCCAAGTAAATTTCAGGGGTTAAGTAACAAAACGTTCCCTCCCTTTTACTTAAGATCACAGAAAGCTTCTGCGCTTAAGAATTTGCCTTTGCGTTTTAAGAGGAAACAGCCCCCAGAATGCAATGGGTTCCCCTCAAAGGCCAACCGAAGTGAACAGAGAAATGAGTCTGCTAACATAACAGCCTTCTTTTACCGGAAGATTTTTTTTTTTCAGCTAAAAAAAGAGAGTATAGCATATGAAATCTGCCTCATCTCACAGCCTCAGCTAACCTATGTGGTCACCAGACCCAAAAAGAAGGAAAAAAAAAAAGTCCCCTTAAATATTGCATGACCAACTACTTTGCAGTGCCTTTTTATTTCTCCGTGGAACATCACGACTTTTTTTTTTTTCCTTTTTGCAGCTTTAGAAAAATAGATAATTACTTCAGTTAATTTCAGCAAAACAGTTCAAACTCATCAGGGCTGAACAAGTATAATTTACTGCTCCTTCTGACTTATTGTTGTGACTAGATGTGGATTGATGATTAAAGTGGTAAACAGTAACATTTCTGCAAAATGGCTGACTCGGCTGCCAGCGTGTCAGAAGGAGACACCTGCCCCCATGGCTGTGCCATGATTGTGACTGTACTCAAGGCTGTCAACAAAGAATATAAGTATTTGACAAGGTGTTATCTAATTGTGTTTTTAAAAGCCACGATACATACATCTTTTAATGTGTCACTTGAAGCAGCCAGAGAATTTCTTTTATTATAAAGTACAAAGGAAAAATGAATGCCTGGCATTTTCTCCCCCCCCCTTTTTCTTTTTCTTTTTCTTTTTTTCTTTCTCTTTTCTCTTTCCCAAGCTCTACCCCTTTGCCATCATTCGTTGGAATATATTTTGCTTTTTAGTCAAATTGGCTTTTATTTAAATGGTCTCCCAAAATAGCTCAGCCACATTAGGTCTATAAGAAGAAAGAATAGTATGTCCCCTGAACTATCTTCACTTTGGTCCTAGTGGGAATTAGCCCATGGTCAGGAGATCAAAAATCTTCTCAGATGCTCTGAGCCTTAAAGTGCAGGGTCAGTGGGTTTTTCATCAATTCCCAGCACCCCTTCTCCCTCTTCTGAGGGGCCATCCCTCTTCATTCCTGGGTCTCCCCTTTACTTCCTGCTTCCTCCCTGGGTCTCCTGCTCTTACTTCCTGCTTCATCCCTGGGTCTCCTGCTCTTACTTCCTGCTTCATCCCTGGGTCTCCTGCTCTTACTTCCTGCTTTATCCCTGGGTCTCCTGCTCTT
>PVJS01045874.1:0-16047 GCA_004027185.1 Glis glis | reverse complement strand
CACTGTTACGTCTAGCAGCCGCCCACAACATTATGCCAAACGTCACGTATGCTCTGACGATTATCTGCTCTCATAGCTTTGCACTGTTATTTCTTAAAAAACATTAAGATTGTATAAACCACAAGCATGAACAACAATCAGCTGATGATGTATTTTGTTTCCTTAATCATTGTGTATAAAATCCTTGCCTAAAGCTTTGCAAAAATACACTCAGATGCAACCTCCTTGAGTTGTGTCTGTTTGTCACTCATCGCCGACTCCTTGCCCACCTTCCCGAGACCCCTGTCCCGTCGGTCTCAATGCTCTCCGGCTGAGCTGGTCCGTCGCAAAGAGGGACACAGCATAAGTCAGAAAAAGTCTTCATAGTGCAATGCCACTAAGTGCTGTCTAAATTCTTACATCAAGAAATAGACACATGGGGCCAGGTGTGGTGGTGCATGTCTGTAATCCCAGTACTTGGGAGGCTGAGACAGGAGGATCACAGGTTTGAAGACAGCCTCAGCAACTTAGTGATACCCTCAACAACTTAGCAAGACCCTGTTTCAAAATAAAAAGGACTGGGGGTGTAGCTCAGAGGTAGAATGTCCCTGAATTCAATCCCCAGTACCAAAAAAGGAAAAGAAAAAAAAAGAGAAGAATGGTGTTTACGAGTGGCTGGGAGAGTAGGGAAGGAGGAAGGGGTGGGGAAATGTTGACCAATGGGTACTAAGTTACAGTTAGAAAGGGAAAGAAGCTCTGGTGTGCTATTGTATGGTAGGTTGATAATAGATCACAATAATGTTCTATACATTTCGAAAAGCTAGAAGAAAGGATATTGAAAGTTTTTACCATAAAGAAATGATCCGTTGCTTGAGGAGCTAGATATGTTTAACTGAATTTAAACATTATACAATATATACATATATCAAAACATTACCTGGTACCCCACTAATTGTACTAATGTACAATTTCCCTATTTTGTTTTTTTATTGCAGTACTGGGGATTGAACCCAGGGGCATTCTACCTCTGAGCTATATCCCCAGCCCTATTTTTTATTCTTTATTTTGAAACAGGGTCTCACTAAGTTGGGAGGGCCTCACTAAATAGCTGAGGCTGGCCGCAAACCCAAATCCTCTGGTCTCAGCCTCCCAAGTACTGGGATTACAAGCGTTCGCCATCATGCTTGGCCAATTTCCCTATTTTTATTTATCAGCTTAAAATAAATTTAAAAAGAAATAGACTAGAGAATATTCTTTAGAATTATGGAGTTAATGATAAGAATAGAAAAGTCTTATCTGGGAAGTGATACTTTTGCAGGGAGGGGGGAAGCAAGAAGGAAAGAAGTCTTTTGACAATGTATACCCTCAGCTTTTACTTTATATGTATTTTTATTGTTGTTGTTTTAAAACAGTAGATAGAAATTACATCTGTAATTTTTAAAGTGTAATAAAAATGCCTATAAAAATACTTGGTACAACTATCTGAGTTCAGTGTCCAGACTCTATCTGATAAATGGTCAAAGACGAATACACAGTTTACAAAGAAAACAATGCAGACAAAGTTTGGGCATGGAAAAACATGTAACTGCATCAAATATGTTACAACACTGCTGGCAGTTTAACAGATGGAAATTAAAATACCTTTCAAGTAGTTATGTACCTGAAAAACTAACAAAATAAAAGATACCAAGAGCCCACTTCTGGGTTGAGAGGAAACAGGTGAAGTTTCCTTTACTGGAAGCACCAATTATTGGTTACCCGGGCAATAAAACCATTGATATGCTTTGCCAAGAATTCTGCTTTTGACGCTATAACTTAACTCTTAAAGAAGAAAACAAAAAGTAGTTGGTACAAAGACATTCAGAGCACTTTTTATAATATCAAAAAATAAATTAAAATTAAAAATATAAAAGAACCAGTTTGTGCTCAAAGGGAAATCATTAAACAAACACATCAATATAGCAGATACTACATAATCACATTCTTGGCATTTTCAGTAGCTACTTCCATAAATGGAAATGTATGTGAATAACATAAAGTGGAGAGAAAATAGAACAAGGACGCTGTGTACAGACCGATCACAGCTGCATAAAAGCATCGATGTGTTCACTACATAAAATTTAAAAAGGATTCCGAACCATGTAAATAGAATTGTTTTCTGTTGGAAGTTCTCTAAGTGTCCGTGGTTTTAAAATTTCTCAGTGACAGTTTACTTATCAGGGAAGAGAAGGCTAGCTCTATCTAGATCTGTCTGTCTCTCTGCTAATAAGGCCTTTAGGCTCCTATTGTTTTAACCATTTCTAATTATCTTGACTGTTTGGCTTGAAATGGAAACAACGTTGAGTGGCAAAATGTGCACTGAGATGGAGAACCCAGATTTAGGTTTTCTTACTGGAACTGTGTACTCAAAGTGGCCAGAGGGTCAAGGAATGAGGTGCAGGGCTGGGCATGAGTCAGTGGGGGTCACATAGACATGAGGACGTCACTGAGGGCTGGCTTATTTGTCCCCAGTATGTTCAGATTCCTTATCATATGCAACGTCCTTCCAACTTCAAAGTTACTAATAAATGCTACTTTTGTTTAAAAAAAAAGTTAAAATGACCATGCATTGAGTTTCCTCTGTGACCCAGCGGCTGGGAATACAAAGAAAAAGTGAACATGGCCATCACCTTCAGTGATCTCACAATTAAAGAATTAAGAATTTTGGCAACAGAAAATTAAACTTTTCTCCTCTGTGAAGCCTTTTCCAGCTCTTCCATCCCATTGTATCCTCTTCCATTGCCATTTTCTAGGAGGGCCGTATTCTGCATTCTACAATTTAGAATTTATTTAGATGATTAACATAATGTGCTATGGAAAGAGTCCTGGACGTAGGTTCTAGTTGCTACCCAGTTGCCTTAAATTTTTCAACAAATCACTACAACTTCTAATTCTCAGATTCCTCTTATGCAATCATGGTTTAGAAGATCTTTAAGGCCCTTTGAGATTTGAAATTCTGTGACTTGTATATTATAGTGTGTGATCTCTATTTCACGTCTTAATTTTTTTAAATGCACCTCAGTGCCAGCTCCTGGTAGGTACCCAGTAAAGAGAGATGTTTTTGTTCAGTCTACAGATTTTCTAAAGATTAATCTCTTGCCTCATTAATGTTCTGTACTTATTACCAGATAGCTTTTGAGTATTTGGATTTGATTCATTCAACCAATGTTTACTGAGTATGTTACCACGAGCTGGACAGTCAGCTGTCTAGAACTGGCAGAGGGCCGGACCATCATTTGTAAGGACTGTGGTATTTGTTGTCTTCACATCTGGTTAGGAGTTGGACCAAATAACCTTGACAGTTGTTTCTATCTTTAACATGGTGTTACCTTGTTCAGAGCCTGTTTGTATCTTGGTGGTAGTTTCCTTTATAGCTTATTCTGATCATGTCTTTTTTAAATAATATACTATACATTTGTGTAGCATTTTGTGGTGTACAAAGCCCTTGTGGGTTGAGAGTAGTGAGTGCTAATTACCTCTCTCCCATTCCTTAGCACTCAGAAAAGAGACCCAGAATTCAATGGAGTGAAACTTCTGCAGGGAGGGCCAGGGACTCTCAGGGCTCAGTGCTCTCCAGGAAATCTCAATGAGGAATGAGACCAGCATCTAATCATCTCTGAATTAAATCTGTCCGTCCACCTGCAGGCAGAGGCACCAAAGACTTGCTTGCCTAGTGTTTCCAAGTGTTCCTCCCTTAGCCTCTCTCAGGCTTATCTCCTGGGGGTTCTTCCCAGCAAGTAGCTTCAAGTGCTTCCCCTCTGACCGGACAGAACCCTCCCAAGGTTTTGAGCCCAGGCTCTGCATGGCATTTATCATTCTCCAACATGCAGGGCTGATTTCCTGAGCCAGCCTGCTTCCTACCTGGCCTGTGCCGTGCCCTGTGACCCCACCTGGCCTATGCCATGCCCCGTGACCCCTGAGCAGGTCCCAGGCTTTGCCTGTGGACTTCTGTCATCCTTTCTAACTGGAGTTCGCACCCTAAGTCTACCAGAGTGTACCCAGCTGCTTCCAAATGCCATTTCTTGCCGGAGCCAGTCTTCCTTGTCCTTGCCAGTTATGAATCACAGTGGCACTTTCTTGGACTGTATACCTTTGACTTTGTGTTCTGGTCATTAAGTACTTGTCGCTAGAATGGGAGCCCCTTGAGGGTGATTTTTACTTATCTTTGGGTTCACCACAGCCTCTAGGATGGAGCCTGGCCATTGTAGTTACTCGGTTAGACTTGGTTAGGTTGTCGCTGATCAAGGATGGTTGTAAATGCACGAGGGCACTGTAGTCAGCCTGCTGATACGAAATGCCATCCTCTGGAGCCTTCTTTGGTCGGCAGCTTGTTGGCATGATCTGGAAGGAGAACTGGGCTGCTAGTCATGTCCCGGGGTCTTGGTCTCTAAGGCACTCTGACCTCTGGGCATTAGTTTCTTCACCCATAAAATGAGGTCAAGTCAAATGACTTCCATCCCTCTAACATTCCATGATTTCATAAGAATAAAACATAAACAAGATTTTGGACCTCGCGGTTCCATTAGTGTGCTCACTGGCTGACCCCTAGTGCTATGTGACAGTGGTGACACTCAGCAGGCTGACTCGAGGGGGTAGTTTGCAGGTTGATTCACTTTAGTCGCCGCTGGCTATGTTCCAGATGCTTGGAATAAAAAGATGACAGAGAACTAAGACGCTGTCCCTGCATTCAAGGGATTCACATCTTTCAGTTGCTGAGCTCTAGATCCATATGTTCCACACCCATTCTACACACATCAGCCTCGAGCGCCTGGGATGCTGCATGGGATGGTAGGAAGTGCACACCGACACCACCTGTCAGCCCCGATGGCGCCTTCAAGTCCAGTCCCTGTCCCCTGCCTCTGCTCAAGAACTCTCTGAAATGAGCAGGGGTGGGGGGAGATTCAGTGATGGTGAATAGATACCTGTGTCCTGACTGACGGCTGGTGGAGTGACGGTGAGGAAGAGGAAGGGACCCACTCATTTGTCTCTTATTTGGTGACATGCTAGGTCCCCAGGCAACTCCTTCATAAACTGCAGGTCCCTCTCAGAAAGCCCCAGCAGGACTGTGGCAGGGCCAGGTGGTAGGGCCTGCCAAGAGCCAGAGTTTGCATGGCCAGTGCAGTGCCCCAAGACTGGGAGAGAGGGCTGTCTGTGAAGTGTGAGGGATTTGGCTCAAACCAGCCCCCAAGTCCTGGGAAGGCTGACAAGGGAGTGAAAAATGAGCTTGGAAGAGCTGGAGCCAGGAAAGCAAGGAAAAGCAAATCAAATCTGGATCCTGATTTAAAAGGCATTAGGCCAAGGGGAGCCAGGCACCTGAACATACTTTCCACAGCCTGTCACCAGGGGCTTGTGTCATCGGTGACCAATGAGGGCCGATGGAGGCTGGTGGAGCCCATGGAGACGGGTCCCTGGGCTACAGCCCCACAGCCAGGCTGCTCAGGCGGGCACAGGCACCATTCAGCAAGTACCTTGCCTATGGGCAGGAGGATGAGGAGACCTGCCCCTATTGAGTCCACAAAGGAGAGGAGAGAGACTGCTTCTGGAAGAGTCTAGTGCCAGTCAGTCCCCAAACATAAAATGAACATCAGTACATGATTAATGAATTATCTGGGGCCAAACTCTTCTGTGATAGCATCAGATCTATCCCCACCCCCACCCCTTCATTTGAAGTTTGGAATGAAATTCTGGATACCTTAGTGCCCAAATCATTAGTGGAGGCACTTTGTAAAGAGTCTTTCTCAAAGTGGGGTCCATCAAAATCCTCTGGGCACCCAGACCCACCTAGGGGAGACAAAGGAACCTACATCTGAACATGCCATCCCCAGGCAGGTTATTCTGTAAGCTTCTAAAGGGAGAGCTGTTGGCCTCCAGAGATGGAAGCAGAGGTCACACTGCTGGTGTCAGCTGCCCATGGAGGTGCAGACAGGAGGAGCTGAGCAGAGGAAATGAGGCGGCTGTATTTCTGTGCCTTGCCTAACTTTACTCCTGAGAATGGCGTGTCTGACCATGTGTGTCATGGGACAGGGTTCTCTGTAAATGGGCTGTTCCTGGTTGACTCAGATCAGTGATTCTCAGCCTTTTATTTTTTCACTGCGATTCTCCTAAGGAACCCCACCCCATGGAAAAAATTTGTGATACTTGGGATTGAACCCAGGAACATTCTACCTCCGAGCTACACCCCAGACTCCCTTTTATAAAAATTTGAAACAGGGTCTTTCTAGGTTGCTGAGAGTCTCACTACTTGCTGAGGTTGTCCTTAAACCTGTGATCTTCCTGTCTCAGCTTCCCACATACTGGGATTACAGGCATGCACCACCACGCCCAGCTAAAAAATTAATACCATAGATATACTCTTCATCTGTTTATGTGCTATAGAATGTGTATCTATGTGCTTATACCTAAAAATAGTTAAGATTTTTTTTGCCCCACACCAATTTTTATCCCCTTTAGAGTGAGATCACGCCCTTTGAGAATGCATCATATGCATCACATCTTATAATGCTAAGAATCTTCTATGGATTGGAGGTGAGGAGCTAGAAAAGAGTGGAGGGGAAATATAGGTAGGAAATAATAAACTTGGGGGTAAGCATAGCACTGGAAATGAGTACTGCCTCATCTTGAATAGTTGCAAGAGATGGGCTACAAATTTGACTGTAAGCTTCCTAGAAATCATTTTGTCCTTTAAAAATAAACCCATTTCCTCAGGAAATTCAATCACAAGACATAACTGGAAGGCACTAGCATAGAGGATATATATGCACATTTACCAGTGCATAAGTAAGGGAACTGCCTGGATTTTAAAGGCAGTGGGAAATGCTGTTTGGGAGAAAAGTGGAGGATCCTGGCTCTGTCATTGTTCTACCTGTCGTCCTCTCCTCTCCTGAGCTCCGGTCACCACCACTGTCTGCCTGATCTCATTCCTAAACTATCTCATTGCAGGGCCCTTCCAGATGCATTTCACCTTGCTTCCCTGTGGCCTCAGATCTCTGCTCTACATTCATGCATGCTCCCAGAACCCCTTGGTGTCCCCTCCAGCTGAGGGTGCAACCTCTCCAAAGTTTCAAGAGTAGAATAGGAGTGAAGGGCAGGACTGGAGTGTGGTTAAATACTTCTGGGAGGCCCCGTTCACCTTGACCTCTTCTTCAGAGAGCACTGGTCAGCCCTGTGCTTGTAAACAAGTGCTTGCCGGAGCTCAGCTGGTCAGGAAACCAAGCACCCCTGTGCAGCAGGGTGATGGGAACAGTAGGAAGAGCTCAAACTGTGTAGCCAGGAGGTCTGGGTTGGGATTTCTTCTGCTTACTTCTTAAGTCCTGTAGGTGAGATGGGAATAATATTTACTGTCTCACTGCATCGTTGGAGGGTTGATGCAATAGCAGGTACGTGCCAGCATGCAGCAGTTGCCTGATAAGGGGTGGGAATTATTATTCAGTATTATCCCTGAAACCAGGAATAGTACTGAACCCTCGATATAATATGTTTTTTCCTGTACATATATACCTATGATAAAGTTTAATTTATAATTAGGCACAGTGGAAGGTTAACAATAACAACTAATAAAAAGCAATTATAACAACCTACTATAATAAAAGTTATTTAAAACTTATGAATTGTTTACTTCTGGAATTTTCCATTTAACATTTTTGGATTGCAGTTGGCCACAGGTAACTGAAACTGTGGAAAGTGAAATCTTGAACCAGGTGGGGGGGGCACTGTAGAAATATGATCAGGGTCACTGATCTGTCCACAGCATTCCTTTAACAATCTTGCTTTGGGAATGTTTTAAAGTAAACATGCTGTTTAGGAAAACTTAGAAAAGCAAAAGAAGAGAGAAGGTTAAAACCACTTAACGGTTCTGCTTTGCTATGCAGTCACTGTCATCGTTTCGTTTGGTAGTTCTGACCTGTATTTCTTTTCTGAGCTGGGGGTTTCTTTTGTTTTCAATGTAGGGATAACTAGGATTTACAGGGGCAGGCAGCTTGCTGGAAGATCACAGGCTTGCAGTCAGACATGATTTTTAATTCAGTTCCATCTTTCACTGGCTGTGACCTCAGGTAATTTGCCTGCTAACTCTCTAAGTCATTTTCCTGCCTACAAACTGGGGATAATACTTACCTATATTATGGCATTATTTAAATGAAATATTTCTGCTTCACATGTAATATGGAAGTGCTTAGTAGCTTTTAGTCATAACTAAAATCATTCATACTGTTTTGTATCCTGCTTTTTTTACTCAGCACTCCATCAATGTCATCTTAATGGTTAATATTCTATTAAATTTGATATGCTACCTTTTACCAAATCATTCCTCTGTTGGCAGTTGTTTAGGTGGTTTTCAGTATTTCCTTTTATAAATTAAATTTGGGTGGGCATCTTTATATGTGAAGTTTTCAATTCCATATTTAATATAATTTCCTTGGGATTGATTAGCTGGGAAAGATTAATGGGACAAAAGATTCAAACACTTTTCAGCTCAAGTGCTTTTTGAAAGGCTAGTCTTCGGCTTGCACTGCCTTCAGAGAGGGGAGGAGACACAGCACCAGTTTTCCTGGCTCATCTGCCCCCTGGTCTGTGAGATTCCAACTCACTTTGTCAATTTGAAGCACCTGTCTCCACCTGCCTCTTTTCAGCCTCAGCTTGCGGGCTGGTTCTTCCCTGGATCTGCCAAACTGCTCTCTGAGCTGAGATTCTTCTTTAGATTTTGTCTGCATCTACCCTCCAGCTTGGTCTCCTGACCAGAAGGGCCCGTGGGTACCCAGCAGTCAGGAACATGGAGGCAGGAAGGCAGGGAGTCCCGTCCAACCCTGAGGCCCACAGTGAGGTCTGCTGTGGTGGCCAGGTAGGGGAAAAGCAGCAAGCACACCTAGAGGTTAGACCTCTTCATCCTGGTGGTCAGAAAGCTCCAGGTATCCCCGGGGGTCAGGGCACTGAAGTGCCTAACACAGTGCCAGATACATAGTTGGTGATTAAGAAATGAGAACTCAAGGTGGGCGGGGGACAGGGACGACACCGGTGCATGAGGGGAGCTGCCAGTGAGGTGGACTGTCCTCCTCCTACCGGTGTGTTGACTCCGACCCCGGCAGAGTGGGATAGACCTCCTTGTGTGAAGCGCAGAAATTTCTCCTGCCACACAGGGTCAAATATTGAACTACTAGTGTTTGTACCTCGTTTTCTCTTTCCTTCTCCACACTTCATGGCCCTGGCCCACATTTTCATTAATGTTAATCTTTCCATTAGAATCATATCCTTATTCAGAGTATATTTGTTAATTTGCCTCTTTGGGCCCCAGACCAGGAGTTCTCGGGATGGATACGGTCTCCCCGAGTAGAGAGGGACCTTCCCGAAACAGGTGCCCCACAAGCTGTGCTGACTCTGACATGGGTGTACAACAAACACAGTCGGCCCTCCATATCTGCAGGTTTCACAGCTGTGGATTCAGCCCACTGCAGATTGAAAATAGTCAGGAAAAAATGCATCTGTACTGAATATGTACAGACTCTTTTTCTCGTCATTATTTTCTAAACAATAGCATAATAACAATTTGCATAGCATTTATATTGTATTAAGTAGTATACGTAAGCTAGAGATGATTTGCTGCCATTTTATTTAAGGGACTGGAACATCTACAGAGGTTGTTACCCATGGGGTGGTCCTGGAACCAATCCTGCATAATAGTGAGGGACAACTGTACTAGACGGGTTTCTAAAGTGCACAAAATACTGTAGACTCAGTTCTTGCTCAATGAATGAGATTGCAGCCAGACTGAGGTACAAAAATGCATGAGCTTGCCTATACCTTCCCTGAACTAGGATTTGCCATGTTGATCCACTTTTTCCATCTCTCCTGTTAGAGTCGGGGTTCCTGGTGGGTGGACACTAGTCCTTACTCATCCTTGTATCCCAAGTGTCCAACACAGCAGCAGAGGGGGGTGCTCCATGAGCTTTTGTCCACTGAATGAATCAGAATTAGTTAGTGCACCAGACCCTATGTCTATGGTCGGTGTCCAAAATACTATGAAATGTGCAATAAAAGCAATAGGCAAGAAGCATTCAGAGACTCATGGAGAAGGTGGCATCCATCCTAGGCCTTTCTAGGAGTCATGAATTTATTCAATTACAAATAAGGATGTGGTGCTTAATAGTGCCCTCAAAGAATATGCCCTGGGGGCGCTGGCAAAGTATCTTGCCAAATCACTAGGAAATCTTGGTATAGCTTTTTAATGCTTAGAGATTTCTTTCTTACCTGTGATCCCTGAAAGGTGGTGGACTATAGTGGAGCAAGCCTGAATTTGAGAACCTTGTGCAAATTGCTTAACTTCTTCAAATTTCATTTTCCAGACCTATAAAATTAGCATAGTAGTGCTGACCTTATAGTGCTATTGGGGGATTAAGTGAAGTGATGTGCATAATGTGACTTTTATGTCTCCAGGCCAAGCCTCCCACTCCTCCATTGGCCTCGCCTCTGGGGGCCCATGGTGTGGTCTCCACTCGCCCCATGAAAGCCCGTAACCCCAGCCTGACCCACTGGTAGGTTGCTTAGGAGGAGAGCTGAGAAGTGACAGGAAAAACGTTTCTTGTGCAGTTCATGAGTTAAGAGAATATTACTTAATTGTGGGCTTGATGGAAAACATTATGTGAGGTTGGTTCAGATCTTTCCAGAGATCTGCCAGCAACCTCAGAAGTGGAGCCTTATTGAAAACAGCTGGGGAGAAGGCTGGCGCCCGGCCTCCCTTGCTTTTCCATGCCCCAGAGCTGTCTCGCTCGGTGGACCAAGCTCAGCCCCAGAACTCTGCCAAAGACCCTGGCAGCCTCAGCTGGGGGCAGGCGGTGGCTCTGCCTGATTTTGGACTCCAGCTCAGAGGCCGAAACCAGTTGAACCAGAGGGAGGATCTGGCCAGGCCACCAGACGATGTTTCTCACAGAGCTTGGAGTTAGCTGCTCACAGGAGTCCTGGCAGGCTGTTAACTAACACCAGGTTCTCTTGGTGAGGGTTGGGGGCCTGCTGGATGCAGATGGAGGGACCCCGTCATCCTTTGAAGTGCTCTCAGCTGACCGGGGGCCAGGGAGTGAGGACACTTCAGAGCACGGGACTCAGGTGCATCCATTCGAAGCCTGGCACTTTCTTTAGCATGGAGGCCCTTCCATCAGCACTGCCCACCCGCCCCTTTGTTCCAGCCAGTCCCCAGCCCTGCCGAGGTCAGCTGAATTTTCTGAGACAAGCATGATGCCTGTGGCCAGCCACCTTCCTTGGGCTTGCCTTCTGAAGGGACTTCTAGTCTCTTTTTAAAATTGACTTTCTAAAAATCTGTTCCTAGTAAGTTTGCATAATTTGATTTTCAGTAAGTTACATTTTAAAACTTCTCTCTAATCATTCTTTCTAACTTTCTAACCATTCCTTCTGTCTTCTAACCATTTTATCAAAGGTAAAACATGTTTTAATTTTTTAAACACATAACCTATAGAAAAGAAAATAATTCCACCACCCAGAGATGACAGCTCTTTACATGTTGGTAGATTTCCTTTTAACAACTTCTTCTTCTTTTTTTCCTATTTAACAGGCAGAAAGTACCTGGTTATTAAAAATCTTATTATAAATATTAATTAACTATAGTTTTATAAGCAACCTCTTCACTTTTTAATAAAAACACTCATATTCTTTAAAACTCTTCCAGATAGTTTTTAAATAGTAGAATAATATTTGTCTTATTAATGTACCATAATTATTTTAAATAGACCATGTTTTTGATATTGAGATTTCTAATATTTCATCTTTTAAATATGTTAAATCAAAGTTACATCCATCATCATGGACATAATTTCTAAGGGAAATATTAGAAATAGAATTATTGAGCCGAGCGTGGTGGCGCACGCTTGTAATCCCAGTACTTTGGGAGGCGGATACCGGAGGATCCAGGTTCGCGGCCAGCCTCAGCTCTCTCTTGCTCTCTCTCTCTCTCTACTTAGTGAGGCCCTCCGCAACTTCGTGAGACCCGGTTTCAAAATAAAGTATAAAAAATAGGGCCGGCGGTGTAGCGTGGAGGTAGAACTCCCCTGGGTTCAATCCCTGGTACCGCAAAAATAAATAAATAAATAAATAAATAAATAAATAAAAATAAAGTACAAAAAATAGGGCCCGGGGTGTAGCGCGGAGGCAGAACGCCCCTGGGTTCAATCCCCAGTACTGAAAAAAAAAAAAAGAAAGAAATAGAATTATTGAATCTTACTAAGTCTTTTGATAACTATTTCCAAACCTTTTTTTTTTTGTGATACTGGGCATTGAACCCAGGGGCATTCTACCACTGAGCTATACCCCCAGCTGCATTTTAGTTTTTATTTTGAAACAGGGTCTCCCTAAGTTGCTGAGGGCTTCAGTTAGTTGCTGAAGCTGAGCTTGAACCTGGGATCCTCCTGTGTCAGTCTCCCAATTACTGGGATTACAGGCCTGCGCCACCACACCCAGCTACTTACAAATTATTAAGATAGCTTTGTAAAGTCAGCATTACTATGTTAATTTTATAGGTAAGAAAAATGGAGTTCAAGTTATTATCCTCACCTCAGCAATGTTTAAGAATTTAATTTTCCCATGCTCTTGTAAGCACTAGTTACCACTTCAGTGGTCTTAGAAATGGGAAATTGGAGCCGGGCATGGTGGTGCACGCTTGTAATCCTAGTACTTGGGAGGCTGAGACTGGAGGATCCATGTTTGCGGCCACCCTCAGCTACTTAGTGAGACCCTCTGCAACTTAGTGAGACCCTATTTCAAAATAAAGAATAAAAAATAGGGCTAGGACTGTAGCTCGGAGGTAGAGTGCCCCTGGGTTCAATCCCCAGAACCACAAAAAAAAAAAAAAGAAATGAGAAATTGGCAAACCCAATTAGGCCAATCAAAGAAAAACAGAAAACATACATAAAATTGAGAAATGGGGCTCTAACCACTGGCCTAGGGTTGACAGACAGGAGATTTTTGGGTTTGACTCTGATAATGCATTTGAAAATCTTGAAAGAGGTAAATGTTCTTCTAAGAAAATAGGATCTGCTAACACTGACTAAACATGAAATTGAAAACCTGAATAGGTCAGAGAAACAGGTGAAGAAATACCTCCTGAGAAAGTGCTAGAGCCAGATGGCTTCCTGGTTGGGTTCATTAACACCTTCAAGGAATGGATCTTCTTAAATTTCTCTTGGTAACACAAAGGTTAGTTCTTTCATAGTCTGTCTCACCTTGCTGCATTCAGTTCTGTTAAATTCTTGTAGCATTAGGATTTGGGTTGTAAGGCATCTAGAGATGAAGGCTTCTTGTGACAACATCCCAGCCAGGTGGTCCTGTAGCCTCCTTATGAACGTTCTGGGGCTGGGGATCCACCATGTTGCAGTTGGATCAGCCAGTGTTGTCCTTCCTTGTGTGAGCCTAAATCTACATTCCTAGATCTTGGGCTCATTTGTCCCTGTTCTGTCCTCTGGCACTACACTGAACGTAGACATTTTTATTTTTTTACAAGAGCTTTCCATATATTTGAAGGCAGGTATGTCCTCCTTTGAGTGTGTTTTATTCCAGGCTAAATACATCTACTTCCATCAACTAGTCTTTATGTTCATTCTGTTGAGTACAGGCAAGGTGCCCTCTGGGCACTGGGCACTGTCACCACCTCACCATCATGCAGATCGTGAGCTCTTCATCACCCCGTGTTAACATGTAGCATCTGTGCCTGGAAGCATTCTGTCAGTGATGGGGATCAGGACCGCCCACTCCTTGCTTGGACACTGTGCTCTGTTAATACAGCTTGAAATTATATAATGTTTAGAACTCATGCTCAGCTCACTTTACACATGAGCTGCCCTCCTATCCCAGTTTTGTCTAGCCAATGATCTAGAACCTTCCCAAGAGTTGTTCTCCCCTAATTTCTCATTTAGACCTTTGTTCTTTTAGAACATTGATTCAGACAGCCAACATGTTATGCTCCCAGTATTGATGCCAACTGTGGTTCTCATAAGTGGCCTTGCAATCTTCATTCAAGTAATAAATAGAAATAAATATATTCATAATAAATTCAGATTAACAGGAATATTGAGCAAAGGAGAAATATCGAGTCCTGGGACCCACCAGAGAAAACATGTCATTAATTTTAAAATGCTTATTGATAGCCAGAAGTGGTGGTGCACACCTGCAGTCCCAACAACTCAGAAGCCTGAGGCAGGAAGATCATTTGAGCTCAGGAATTTGGGGCCAGCCTGGGCAACATAGTAAGACCCTGTCTCTTGAAAACAACAACCCCCAAATCACCTTATTTATCATCTACTGTGTGCCAGGCACTGTGTTGGGAATTGGTAATTCATTGGTGAGCCAAACCTTTGTAGCTCTTTTCATAGGCAGTTACAGCCTGGTCCTGAGAAACAGGCAGGAGTTAACTGTGCACTTGGATGAAGTATGTGCCATGATGAGGCCCACTGAAGGAAAAGCACAGGGCAGGAGGACAGCATAGCAGCGTGACCTGGTTTGGGAAATCAATAAAGACATCTCTGAAGTGACACTTGAACTGCAATATAAAGATCAGAGAGGAGAGACATCCACTCAGTCCAACCCAGGATTCAGTGGCCCTGCGGGGCACAGAGAGAACTTTAACGTAGGTGCAATGTCTGGTCCCTTCTCTTTGAGTAACTCAATTTTGTAGTGAGTTATGCCACATATACCTGGAAGAAACAAGAGCATAGCCTGTGTGGCCGGTAGAAGTGCTGTCATCTCAGATGGTTATGAGCCACTTTGCTTTAAAATATTCTCGTGTTTCCAGTAAAGTCATCCAAATATCCTTGGAGTTCCAGTATTTTGATGTTGAAACTTTTACAACGCCAACTCCTTCTTGCACCTGGAGGCTGCCCATAAATCTCTCGTCAGATAGTGTGTCCTGATTTTTTTTATGGAAAATATGGTCCTGTGTTTGCTGTAGTCAGAAAAATATGGAAGGTGATGTAATGGTGATTAGTTGTCCCAGATTTTCTGGGACAGGCCCGCTTTTAAGCAGTCTGCATTGCGATCAGATCAATGGGCAGTGTTTAAATGTGGTCACCTTAGCAACTAGTTAAGTGCTGCACCTTGGGTGGAGGAGCAATGAGAGGGACTGGAGGAACCTGGGAGACTATGGGCCTGGAGCATCGAGCAGAGAGGGGAAGGGTGAGCTCTGTGGCATCTCAGAGTTGCTCCTTTCTTGGTTCCACTAGCCATGCATGTCCCTGCTCACCTAACAGTGTCAAGTGGACATGTTTCAGAAGGACAAAATTGGGAGGAATCTGATATATGATACATCTGCAGACAAATATAAATAGAACTACGTTATCCCTTTTCGCAGTAGAGATATAGTGAGAATTGGTTGTATTGGCATTTTACCCTGGCTTCAGGGTATTTTTCTCTGACATATTAATAAATACTACCTGAAGCTCTCTGTCTTTGGTACCCAATTTCCAGGTATGTTTAGAGAACTAGGCCTGCCATGGCCCAGGGCACGGCAGCAGCAGTGGCTGGGGCCCTGAATGATGTTGGGGGTCTTTGCCTTAGAGGAGGCCTGGGGGAGTCACTGAGGCAAGGGTTGTCCTTGTTCCATGGGTCTTCCCTTCAGAAAACCCAGTTGAGCATTCTGACTCTGCTGCCACCTGCACGCATGGCTTGCTCATCTACTCCAGTGGGGCAGATCCTGCAGAGACAGCCAAGGCAGGTTGAAAGAAGCTGAGCCGGGTATGATGGCACATAATCCCAGTACTTGGGAGGCTGAGACAGGAGGACTGTAGGTTTAAGGCCAGCCTGGGAAACTTAGCAAGACCCTCAGCAACTTAGAAAAAACCTCTTTCAAAATATAAAATAAGAAGAGCTGGGGTGTAGCTCAGAGATAGAGCAGCCCTGGGTTCAATCCCCATTATACAAAGTAAATAAATTAATTAAATGAATGAATGAAAGAAGGAGGAGGAGGAGGGGGAAGAGGAGGAAAAGGAGAAGAAGAAGAGGAAGAGGAGGAGAAGAAGAGGAGCAGGAGGAGGGGGAGGAGGA
>PVJS01045872.1:0-16035 GCA_004027185.1 Glis glis | reverse complement strand
GTTTTTTTTTTTTTTTTTTTTTTTTTTTTTGCAGTACTGGGAATTGAACCCAGGGGCATTCTACTTCCAAGCTACACCCCCAGCCCTATTTTATTTTTATTTTGAAACAGGGTCTCGCTAGGTTGATGAGAGACTCACTACTTGCTGAGGCTGCCCTCGAACCTGCAATTACCCTGTCTCAGCCTCCCAAGTACTGGGATTACAAGTGTGTGCCACCACGCCCAGCTCTGACTTGTTATTCTTTAAACCAGTGCATAGTAAGTAGTCTAGTACGGGTGGATTTTTTGTGTATTGAAGAGTCACCATAAGGCCACAGTCTAGTAAATCTAGTCCTTGTGGGGTAAGAGTCACCGTTCTTGGGGGAGACCCAAAGATTTGAGAAAAAAAGGGAAGAAGAGATTAGTTCTTTGCCCCAAAAATAAAAATGTCAGTAAATATGTGCTGTAAGAGAGCAGTCTTTCTAGCTTCCTCTCCCATGCTTTTGCCCAGTTCCAAAATTTCTTTACATACATGTTTATAATAGAAAAATATGTTTTTGTGTAATCTATCATTACCCAGTGTTGGATCTATTTATATAGAACGGTTTTCTGAGCCAGGCATGGGGGTGCACACCTGTAATACCAGTACTTGGGAGGCTTAGATAAGAGACTCGCAGGTTTGGCCGGGCATGGTGGTGCACGCTTGTAATCCCAGTACTTTGGGAGGCAGAGACCGGAGGATCCGGGTTCGCGGCCAGCCTCAGCTCTCTCTCTCTCTCTCTCCCTGTCTCTCTCTCTCTCTCTCTCTACTTAGTGAGGCCCTCCGCAACTTCGTGAGACCCGGTTTCAAAATAAAGTATAAAAAATAGGGCCGGGGTGTAGCGCGGAGGTAGAATGCCCCTGGGTTCAATCCCCGGTACTGCAAAAAAAAAAAAAAAGAAAGAAACTCACAGGTTCGAAGCCAGCCTCAGCAATTTATTTATTGAGGCTCTCAGCAACTTACTGAGACCTCGTTTCCAAATAAAAAATAAAAAGGACTAGGGGTGTAGCTTGGAGGTAGAATACCCCCTGGGTTCAATCCCCAGCAAAACACACACACACACACACACACAATCTAGAATGATTTTCTGCTGGGTGAGGTAGTGAACACCTGTAATCCCAGCAAATCAGGACTGAGGCAGAAGAATCACAAGTTATAGGCCAGCCTCAACAATTTAGCAAGACCCTACGTCAGAATTAAAAAAAGGCTGATCCGGCTAATAATAATAATCTTAAAGTTAAAAAAAAGCTGAGGAGCTGGCCACCATGGTGTACTCTTATAATCCCAGTATTTGGGAGCCTGAGACAGGAGGATTACAACTTTGAAGCCAGGCTTAGCAATTTAGAGAGACCCTGTTTCAAAACAAAAGATAAGCTGGGTAGAATGCCTCTGGGTTCAATCCCCAGTGCCACACACAAAAAAAGAAATAATGCAGAAAATTTGTGTACTCTTTACCCAATTTCTGCCAGTGGTAACATCTTGCAAACTATACTACCCTATCATAACCAGGATATTGACATTGATGCTTTTGCTATTATTTTTTTCAGATCAAAGGAATGTTTGATAATTAATTGTAAAAATAATTTTCAACTGAGTATGGTGGTACAGGCCTGTAATCCCAATACTTAGGAGTCTGAGACAGAAAAATTGCAGGCTCGTGGCCAGCTTCAGCAGTTTAACCAGGCCCTCTGAACCTTTTTTTTTTTTTTTTTGCAGTACTGGGGATGGAACCCAGGGGCATTCTATTCTGAGCTCCACACCCAGCCCTATTTTTTATTCTTTATTGTGAAACAGGGTCTGAGTCACGGAGGACCTCACTAAGTAGCTGAGGCTGGCTGTGAACCCAGATCCTCTGGTCTCAGCCACTCAAGTACTGGGATTACAAGCGTGTGCCACCACGCCCGGCTTCCTATTTATTCATTTATTTATTTATTATTTATTTATTTATTTATTTTTGTTTTTTGTTTTTGCAGTACCAGGGATTGAACGCAGGGGCGTTCTACCGCTGCGCTACGCCCCCGGCCCTATTTTTTTTTTATACTTTATTTTGAAACCGGGTCTCACGAAGTTGCAGAGGGCCTCACTAAGTAGAGAGAGAGAGAGAGAGACAGAGAGAGAGAGAGAGAGAGCTGAGGCTGGCCGCGAACCCGGATCCTCCGGTCTCCGCCTCCCAAAGTATTGGGATTACAAGCGTGCGCCACCACGCCCGGCTATTTTTTTATTTTAAAACAGGATCTCAATAAGTTTCGGAGGGAAGCCGCAAAATTAAATAAATAAATAAATAAATAAATAAATTCAAAAATTAAAAGATGAATATTTAAATAAAAATTCCAGCTAGGCGTAGTGGTGCACACCTGTAATCTCAGTACTTTGGGAGGCTGAGACAGGATGATCGCAGGTTCGAGGACAGTCTCAGCAAGTAGTGAGACTCATCAATCTAGCGAGACCCTGTTTCAAAATAAAAATTTAAAAAATAGGATTGGGGGTGTAGCTCAGAGGTAGAATGCCCCTGGGTTCAATCCCCAGTACCACAAAAAAAGAAGAAATTCCATTGGCTGGATGCCAGTGCACCTCTTTAATCCCAGCTGTTTAGGAGGCTGACGTGGGAGGACTGCAAGTTTGAGGCAAGCCTCAGCAACTTAGTAAGACCCTGTCTCAAAATAAAAAAGGGCTGGAGATGTAGCTCAATAGTAGAGCATCACTGGGTTCAATCCCCAGTACTATCCCCCCCATAAAAAAATCCCATTGGGCTGGGCATGGTGGCACACGCTTGTAATCCCAGTACTTGGGAGGCAGAGACAGGAGGATCTGGGTTCGTGGCCAGCCTTAGCTACTTAGTGAGGCCCCCCGCAACTTCATGAGACCCACTTTCAAAATAAAGTATAAAAAATAGGGCCGGGGGTGGAGCTTGGAGGTAGAACGCCCCTGGGTTCAATCCCCAGTACCGCAAAAAAAAAAAAAAAAAAAAAAAAAAAAAAAATATATATATATATATATATATATATCCCATTGGAACAACCCTAGCCTTATTTCATAGTGGAAACCCCTGTTTTGTGTTTTTTTTATCATGTTTTTTTTTTCCTTGTGGTACTGGGGATTGAATCCAGGGGCATTCTACCTCTGACCTACACCCCCAGCCCAATTTTTTTATTCCTTATTTTGAAACATGGTCTCACTACGTTGTGGAGGGCCTCACTTAAGTAGCTGAGGTTGGCCGCAAACCTGCAATCCTCCTGTCTCAGCCTCCCAAGTACTGGGATTACAAGCGTGTGCCACCACGCCTGGTTTTATTTTCATGTTCTTTAGCTATATGTAAAGCCTACATATAGCAGAGTAAGGGAAACACCACAAACATCAGATAAATCTCTCATGCCACATAAGCTCCAGAAAGCAGGAAATAACCATTGTTTGTTTTGTGGTACTCGGGATGAAACCACGGGGCATTCTACTTCTGAGCTATACCCCCAGCCCTATTTTATTTTTTATTTGGAAACAGGGCCTCACTAAGTTGCTGTGGATGGCCACAAACCTGCAATCCTCCTGTTTCAGCCTTCCAAGTATTGGGATTACAGGTGTGTGCCACCACACCTCTCTAGGAAATAACCATTAAGACATTTCATGAAGCTGGGCGTGGTGGCGCACGCTTGTAATCCCAGTACTTGGGAGGCTAAGACCGGAGGATCCGGGTTCACGGCCAGCCTCAGATACTTAGTGAGGCCCTCCACAACTTCGTGAGACCCGGTTTCAAAATAAAGTATAAAAAATAGGGCCGGGGATGTAGCTTGGAGGTAGAACGCCCCTGGGTTCAATCCCCGGTACCGCAAAAAAAAAAAAGACATTTCACGATAAGAATAAAGCAATGGGCTGGGTGTAGTGGCACACACCTGTAATCCTAGTACTTGGGAGGATGAGACAGAAGGATCGTAGGTTCAAGGACAGCCTTACCAACCTAACAAAGACTCTCAGCAACCTAGTGAAACACTGTTTCAAAACGAAAAATAGAGTCAGGCATGGTGGTGCATGCCTGTAATCCCAGTACTTGGGAGGCTGAGACAGGAGGATCACAAGTTCAAAGACAGCCTCAGCAAATAAGACTCTCATCCACCTAGTGAGACCCTGTTTCAAAATAAAAATTAAAAAGTAGGGCCGGACGTGATGGCGCACGCTTGTAATCCCAGTACTTTGAGAGGCAGAGACCGGAGGATCCAGGTTCACGGCCAGCCTCAGCTCTCTCTCTCTCTCCGTCTCTCTGTCAGTCTCTCTCTCTCTCTCCCTGTCTCTCTCTCTCTCTACTTAGTGAGACCCTCTGCAACTTCGTGAGACCCGGTTTCAAAATAAAGTATAAAAAATAGGGCTGGGGGTGTAGCGCGGAGGTAGAACGCCTATGGGCTCAATTCCCGGTACCGCAAAAAAAAAAAAAAAAATAGAGCTGGGAGTGTAGCTCAGAGGTGTAATGCCCCTGGGCTCCAGCCCCAGTACCAGCAAAAGAATAAAAAATAAAGCCAGACATGGGGGCACACACTTGTAATCCCAGTACTTGGGTGGCTGAGACAGGAGGATCGCAGGTTCATGGCCAGCCTCAGCTACTTAGTGAGGCCCTCTGCAGCTTAAGAAGACTGTTTCAAAATAAAAAATAAAATAGGGCTGGGGGTGTAGCTCAGAGGTAGCAACCCCTGGTTTTCTACCAATCCACAGTTGCACAAAACATAAATAAATATATAAAAAAAAAAAGGGCCGGAGTTGTAGCTCAGAGGTAGAATACCCCTGGGTCCATCCCTAGTAACACATTACACACAGTAAAGAAGCAGAGCCTGGTTTTATATTAGTAAATTTACTAAGTTGTCATGGATGGTGGGACCAGTAACAGCTTATAAATGGTATGGCCTTGGCTAAATGTGTGCAGAATTCTGTCCTTCTGATTTTTGCTTTGTGTTCAAAAAGTGTTTTATCCTGTGTATTGGCTGGAATAAGAAGGTGGAATATGGGCTGGGTGTGTGGCGCACGCTTGTAATCCCAGTACTTGGGAGGCTGAGACAGGAGGATCGCAGGTTCGCGGCCAGCCTCAGCTATTTAGTGAGGCCCTCTGCAACTTCGTGAGACCGTTTCAAAATAAAGTATAAAAAATAGGGCCAGGGGTGTAGCTCGGAGGTAAAATGCCCCTGGGTTCAATCCCCAGTACCGCAAAAAAAAAAAAAAGGTGGAATATATGGTGGAGTTCCATCAGCAGAAAGGGCCTTCAATTTTCTTTTTCTGTTCCAGATGAGACAAAAGGACCCAGTGAAAGGAATGACAGCAGATGACTAAAGCTACCCCTTCTCCCCCTTCTGCACTGTACGTACTTTATTTCTCATCGTGCATGTCATAGAAGCTAAGATTGGTTTGGGTCCCCAAGGCCTCAGCAGCTCATTGTGGAGTCAAAAACCTAGTTCATTCCTCATCCATCACTCTAGTAGTATTGTTTGCCGAGGTAAACAGCAAGTTCTTGGGCTTCCATTGACGGGGATTATGCTTATTAGGACACTTTTAGGGACTGTTTTATAAAGAGTCCCCCAGCTGGGTGTGGTGGCACACACCTGTAATTCCAGTACTTGGGAAGCCGAGACAGGAGGATGACAGGTTCAAACCCAGCCTCAGAAACTTAGCGAGACCGTTTCCAAATAAAAAATAAAATAGGGCTGGGAATGTAGCTTGGAGGTAAAATGCCCCTAGGTTCAATCCCCAGCACAAAAAGCACGCACACACGCACACACACACACGCACATCACCCAGATAGGCATGGATAGGTGGTGGAGGGCCATGGATGCATAAGCAAAGTTCACGTACCACTCATTAATCTTCTTCTCCAGCAACTTGAGCCATCTCAAGTTGAAGTTGGCATCCTGGGGTACTTACTGTACTCCTCATGCCAGAAGTTCTTAGCTCCCAAATCCTGGCTGGCTTTCCCTGCCCTTCCCTTAGAAAACTTGCTGGACAGACAGCTTTTCTTAGCAGTAGTCGTTATGTCTGGCACTTCATTTCCTTTTTCTTTATACCCTCAATCCCACAGGAGATGCTGGGAGAATGTTTCTGCCCAGATCACAGGGCAGGAGTGGGTGTGCTTTATTTAACATTTTCACTTTTCCCCAAGGCTCTTCCTTCTGTTAGCCTGATGCTGGTTCCCCAGACCCCTGCATACCTTCAGACACATTATTCCAGCAGCTCAAAGAGGTCTTGGTCATAGAATGAAAAGCCTGACCCTGCTCCCAATTAGACTCTCAGAGAAAATTATTTGATAAATAAAAACTGAAAGCTAAGCTGGGTGTGGTGGTGTATGCCTGTAATCCTAATACTTTGGAGGCTGAGACAGGAGGATTTCAGGTTCCAGGACAGCCTTAGCAAGTAGTGAGACTCTCAGCAACCTAGCAAGACCCTGTTTCAAATTAAAAATTTGAAAAATAGGGCTGAGGGTGTAGCTCAGAGACTGCCCCTGGGTTCAATTCCCATTACCCCCCTGCCCCCTCCAAAAAAACCCAGAAAGGCAGGCATGATGACATACCCCTCTAAATCCCAGCAACTCAGGAGGCTGAGGCAGGAGGATCCCATGTTCCAGGCCAGTCTGGGCAACTTAGAAAGACTCTGTCTCAAAATAGAATATAAAAAGGACTGGGGATGCACCTCAATAGTAAAACACCCCTTCAATCCCCAGTACTGCAAAAACAATAAATTAAATAGATAAATAATTGGCTTTTCTCTAGCATCAAGAAGCCAAGGAGAGCCGAGCATGGTGGCACATGCTTATAATCCCAGTGCTTGGGAGGCTGAAACAGGAGGATCGGAGGTTCAAAGCCAGCCTTGGTAACTTAGCGAGGCCCTCTGCAACTTAGACCGTTTTCAAATAAGAAATAAAATTGGAAGCCGGGCGTGGTGGCGCACGCTTTGTAATCCCAGTACTTGGGAGGCTGAGACCAGAGGATCTGGGTTCGTGGCCAGCCTCAGCTACTTAATGTGGCCCTCCGCAACTTAGTGAGACCCTGTTTCAAAATAAAGAATAAAAAACAGGGCTGGGGGTGTAGCTTGGAGGTAGAATGCCCCTGGGTTCAATCCCCAGTACTGCAAAAAAAAAAAAAAAAAGAAAATCGGGTTGGGTATATAACTTGGAGGTAGAATGCCTGAGTTCTATCCCCAGTACCCCACTCCCCCCAAAAAAAAGAAGCCAAGGAGGCCCAAGATCTCACCACCAAACCTCTGCATTCTCGTTGCCCATGCTCTTTATGTTTTTTTGTAATCCCAAGTACTGGGATTACAAGCATGGGCCACCACACCCGGCGCCCATGCTCTTAAACCAACTTCTGGGAGGTAGAAGGGTGGGACCAAGTGGATGGCTGCGACGCCAGCTCCCAGTCACTTCTGGGCCTCAGTTCCCTCTCCCCACGCCCCTCCCCACCAACTGGCATCCTTCCTCCTTTTGAAATTCCTTAGCTCAAGATGATTTACAATGTGCTTCTGTTTTCCCCTGTCGCTTCCTTAATAATTGTATTTCTCTTCTAGTTTTGCAAGACAGTGGTCAACAGGAAGGCCCAGCAGCTCCACCCTCCTGAGTGACAGGTCATCTTCGGACGCAGCCTTTCTCTGCCCGTTCTTCAGGCAACTTTCGATCCCCTACTGTAGCTAATTCTAGATGCCCTTTACTGTTGTGAACAAATAGACCGTCTGGTATTACGAAGCCCGTGTGTGCGGGAGCCTGCTCCTCTGAGATGTGGTGTGTAGGTTGCTGTGTTTACAGCTCCTCCCTCTCTCTTCATTGTGTTCTGACCCATTTCTGTGTGTGCCCTCACCTTTATTTCCAAGTGACATTTTTTAGTCTTTTAAAATAGCTGCCTTTTCTATTGTGGTGATTTAAGTTCGTTTGTTTTCAGCGTTGGAATTAACTGAGGTATTTTGCTTCCTGGGAAGATCCTTGCAATTTTTAGTGTTCACCTGGGGAGAGAGGATGAGTCAGAAATACAGAGGTGCCCCCTCCCCCATTCAGTTCCACAGAATAGCAAATGTGGCTTCATAACAACTCTGACTTCTCCCAGTAACCCATTGTTAGAGTGCGCCAAGGAGGTACCCAAGGCCCAGCCAGACTCTGTTTAAGAAAACCTGACAAATAATAATAACCCCTGCCTCAGTCAATTGCATCTCTGGTCACTACTTAGAAACAACTTCTTGGCTTCTTGGCCCTCCTGTTGCCCACTCTGTCTAAATCTCTCTGCAGAGCCTACAAGACACCCAGATCACCTCTATACCTAGAGAGAACTGTCTGCTATGGCCCTTAGAATTGAGTCTGCCCCATAGTTACCAATCTGTCTTTCCCCTGAGGAGCTCTGTATGTATATGCTCCTCTTCCCTTTGGGCTGGTGCTGCCACTCAGCAATAATCCTGTCTTCTCTATGCTTTCTTAGATCCCTGTCCTGTCTTTGAGGCTGGTTAGGATCCAAGAGTCCTGATTTTTTCATGCTGCACAAAATGAGCATGCAAAAAGCTTTTTCCCAGCAGAACATGTACCTCCTTCTCTCCAATCACTGGAAAGGAATTTGGGGATCACGAATTCAGCTTGTCATGCCACCATGCTGAGTTCTGTCCTGGACAATCAAAAGCAAACAGTGATCATAGTATAGAACTTTAGGAAAGTAGGCTGGTGAGGACGTCCAGGCTCCAGGGGAGAAGCTGCCGAGTGCTTTCTAGTTCCTACAACTTGGCAGAAGCTGAGTATGCCTTCTTGGTGGGGGAATCTAAGATAGCCTTGGTGTCATGTGACACTTCCCAAGCTTCATGAAGTATGTCAGCAGTGATCCAAGCCCACACAAACCTGGATGTCTTTGCTTATGAGACCAAGTCTCTGTTGGGGGAGTGAGAAGTGGGAAGGGATAATTTATCCTTGTTTCGTCAGTTTGTTTGCCTTACTCATTTCTAAGTGCAATAAGGGAGTGTCTCACAGGATTCTGCCTGTGACATCCTGATGGATGCTTCCCTGTGGCCCTCTTGGGGCAAAGGTGGACAGATTCGGACCCCTTAGCATGATTAGCTCTGACCTTCATTGAGTTTCCTTTGGGACCAGATGTCCTGTGACAGACATCTTCCTCTATTAGTCTCCTCACCTTGTAGGGCCTTTGTAATAATGGACCTGGGGCATTTTAGTTGGTGATTAGCATCTCAACTGATGGTAGCATGTATTGGACTAGGAAAGTTGGATGAGGCATTCCTACTGGAGAAAAATATAAATGTTTTCCTGCAAGCTAATACCTATTAATTATATTTGTGCTTAAATATTTTCCTTCTTCATTCATCAACTAGGTCCAAAAGTGGGTGATCTTGGGAGAAATTGATATTCTAAGCAGACAGTTGTTTATGTGGTGTGAGGGGCAGCAGAAGTTAGTCTCCTTCAACTCTTCTTTAAGATCCACACATATCACATCAGCTCTAGTGGGGGGCTCACTCTGCCTTTTCTTGGGCCTCTCCCACCTCTACCTGTTGCTCTATCTGAAAGCACCAAAATGAGCTGAGCTAGAATTTCCTGAGAACAGACTGGCTCTCCTGCTCACATAAGCATAAAGGAGGGATGGCCCTGTCTGTTCCATCCCTATGGATGGTGTTGCTGCTGGGTAACAGTGTTAGCTTCTTTTAAGTGCCCCCATTCCGTCCTCACCTACACCCTAACTGACTAGCACTCAGATGAGGAGCAGAGGCTCAGCTCCAGGGATAATACCTGAAGGTGTGCCACGCCCCTTCATACCAGCTGCTTCCACTAGATTTCCAGGGTCTAAGTCCCAACTGAAAGCAGCAGTGCCTGTGCAGGAGGGCTGCTGGGCTCTGGCCTTCTCGGGAAGAGAGGTCAGGGACAGGGTCAGTATTGTGGGCACATGTATATCTTCCCAAGTTCTCCTTTTACAGTCCCTACTGGGACTCCTTGACTTATTTTGGTTGGTTCCTAGTGCTACTTCTTTTACAAACTACACTTTGTAGAACTGATTAGGTTACCTTGTTTATTTAATGTGAGTTTGTGCCTTTTTGTCTCAATCTTCCAATACAGGTATATTGGGAAAAAAGCAGTCTAATAAAATCCTAGACATAGCTTTCTGGAGTCCAATTTATTGATGTTCCTATGTCTGTTTTACAACTTAGCCTCAAGCTCTTGCTGATATCCTCCATTTTACCAGGGCAGGATTAGGAAAAGGTACACTGATGTCTCTGAAAATTGTTTTAGGTGGATATTCACAAATTAAGATATGCAAGATTGCATATCTGAATGTTATTTAGCCATTTTCTTTGTGTGTGGGGGGTACTTGGGATGGAACCCAGGGGGCCCTCTACCTTTGGGGTACACCCCAGATCTATATTACTTGTTATTTGGAAACAGGGTCTCACTAAGTTGCTGAGAACCTCACTAAATTGCTGAGGCTGGCTTTGAGCCTGCAATCCTCCTGTCTCCGACTCCCAAGTACTGGGATTAAAGGCGTACGTGGGCCACCACAACCAGCTATATTTATCCATTTTCTACTGGCAATATTTCTTTTTTGCTTTTGTCTCCCCTCTTCTTTCCCTTTTATCTACCACACCAAGCAAAACAAAGCAGAAGGTGTGTTTTCTTTTCTTTTTGAGTCAGGGTCAATGTTGCCCAGGCTGGCTTCAATCAAACCCCTGGGTTTAAGCAATCCTGCCCCAGCCTCCTAAGTATCAGGGACTACAAGCATGTTGGTCTAAAGTAGGAATCCTTAACCTGTTTTCTAGCCAGGCATGGTAGCCCACTCCTGTAATTCCAGTACTCGGGAGGCTGAGACAGGAGGATCACAGGTTCGAGGTCAACCTCAGCAATTTACTGAGACCATGTTTCAAATTAAAAAAGGAGCCGGGCATGGTGGTGCACACTTGTAATCCCAGTACTTGGGAGGCTGAGACCAGAGGATCGGGGTTCGGGGCCAGCCTCAGCTACTTAGTGAGGCCCTCTGCAACTTAGTGAGACCTGTTTCAAAATAAAGAATAAAAAATAGGACTGGAGGTGTAGCTCGGGAAGCCCCTGGGTTCAATCCCCAGTACCGCAAAAAATAAAATAAAATAAAAATAAAAATAAGAAAGGGCTGGGAGTAGGCTTGGAGGTACAATGTCCCTGAGTTCAATCCACAGTACCAAAAAAAAAAAAAAAGACACCTTAACCTGGTTTCTGGGTCTGTGAACCTCATAAAACTCATAGTCTGTAAAACTATGTGCATTTTTCTGGGAAGTCATGGCTCCCAAATACCGTATATTAACCAACCCGCCCCCCAAATTATTAAGAACCAAAGATTTTAAGGAAATCGTAGTGAATCTTTGGCAAGGTAAGTAATCTTAATGTTTAGTCTTGAATACAGACCAAATAGAAGCAGTGGCTTACTGTATGTGTATGTATGTGGGGGGGGGGAGTACGGGGGTTGAACCTAGGGGCGCTCTGCCAGTGGGCTACACCCCAGCCCTTTTAATTTTTTATTTTGGAACAGGATCTAAGTTACCGCCTGCTGGCCTCGAACCTGCGATCCTCCAGTCTCAGCTTCCCAGCTACCGGGTTTACTGGCGTGGGCCACCGCGACCGGCTAATGGCTTACTTTTCATTCGCTGAAAGGGTTTGGCTCATTTTCCAAGAGGGCAGGACCCCAAACATCCCTTGTTTAGTAGTGGATAAAACGAGTTCGAAACGCGAAAGCCACTTGGAAGTGGGAGAACTCAGCGCAGGCGCTCCGTGACCCATGTGCCTGTCGTGGGGGCTGAGGAAATTACCTGCAGTGAGGCGGGAGCGGGTCACTGCGTGTCCCCAACCCCGCGTGCCCGCCGGGTCTCGGCCACCGGAGGCCGGTGAGACGACCCAGGGCAGCGGCTCCGAGCCGCCGCGGGAGAGGCGGAAGATCGCGCATGCGTGGCGGCGACTTCCGCCGGAAGTCCCGCAGCCAGCCTGGCGCAGAGCAGGCTGGGATAGGTCCCCGCGGCCGCCCTCCCGCCCACCCGACGAGGCCGAGCTCCCGCCCACCCGACGAGGCCGAGCCGCGTCAGGACACGCCCACCCGGCGTCGGGGTTCCCTGGGGCCCCCTCCGGCTCTAGCCAATTCGCGCGTGGACGAGAGTCCCGCCTCTTCCCCATCCGCACCACCCGGAGCCCTCGACGTCTCAAGATCCGCCCCTTACGGAGGCCGAAGCGAACAGTGAGAATACGGAAGAAAAACAACCCGGAGCGAGGGAGGCGACCGCGACCTCCGACCGAGGGGCTGCCCGGGCGGGGACCTGCTGGGGCGGGGAGACCAGAGATTGCCGGCCCGCCGCGTCGGGATGGCGTCCGTGAACCCGCGGAAGCTGCCCGGGCTGAGAGGCCAGAAGCAGCTCAGGTGAGGAGGACGCGTGGGCCGACCCGCTCCCAGGGGATCGCTGCCTACAACCCAGTCGGGACTGCGGGCCAGGGCGAGGAACCTAACCCAGAAAGAAGGGGCCAGGCCTGGACAGCTGTCCCTGGTTCCCAGGCCTCCCCAATTCTCCCAGGCCAGCGGCGAATGGAGTAGGTTGGCTCGGAGCCTCGCGCCCCCTCTAAACCTCAGCTGCGCGTGGAGCTCGTTCCCGCTGGGGCGCGCCGAGCAGGTTTCCCAGTTTTCTGGAGGGGACAACTGTGTTGGGCTATTAAGGACATAACAAGGCATTCGCCCCTTAGCTCTAGAGTAGAAATCTTGTTCCTGCTTGTCATCAGCACAGACATCATGGGATGTGCCTGATCCTATTATGACCTCCGGAAATCCGAAATCAGATTTAGGTTAAGATCCTGTAGTGAAGTGAAGGCTGGTCTCATGCCTGCTCTCTTACGAGGAACAAAGCTAATCATCAACTTAGTGTAAGTCACGATGCATGGATTTGGGGCTAATCATCTGACCTCAGTGGGGACGAAAAATCCTGAGTTTTGTTCTCCATCACTTAGAGCAGGTCTGTGGGAAAACAAGGAGCCTTTGAATAAAGAGGCTGCCTTCCTTAATCCTCTGTTGAACAGCAGGGGGAGATCTTAAACAAATGAAGTATTGTCATCGTCCACGAGTTCCTGAGAAGGTGGGTTTTCTATTATTTCATGTTAATAGGGAGGGGCAGGAAGTTGCCTTAAGCTGGCCAAGAATTTCAAGTCATGCTCTTTATTTTATTTATTTATTTATTTCTGCAGTACTGGGGATGGAACCCAGGGGTGTTCTACCTCCGAGCTCCACCCCCAGCCCTATTTTTCATTCTTTATTTTGAAACAGGGTCTCACTGAGTTGTGGAGGACCTCACTAAGTAGCTGAGGCTGGCTGCGAACCCGTATCCTCCTGTCTCACCTCCCAAGTACTGGAATTACAAACGTGGGCCACCACGCCCGGCTCAAGTCATGCTCTTTAGAACATGGACCTCTAAGAACAGGGTCTGATGGAAAACAGATGTTTTGGGACAACCTGACCCCTCATTACCTGCCCTGCCTTGCCCCCTCATTCTGGATCTTCAGCTGCTGCAGTTGTTCCTAGGACTCATAGGGTTTCTGGGACTCCCAGGAGGCTTATTGGCTGTTCTTGGTTTCTTTGGGGTCTACAGCTTCCTGCCTGCTCTGTTTTCAGCAGTCTGGGCATCTGTGAAATGTTGCTGTAACTATTCAGTTGGAGATCTACAAGTCTCTCTGTCCTCTGAGTTACTGATGGGATATAGTGTCATTGAGAGCTGCTGATCTAGTTCTCTTGCTTTCCTGGGATTTGTATGGAGCTGAGATGGAGAATGTTATATAGCTGATGACTTTTCCCAAAAGAGGGTAGACTTTTTTTTTTTTTTTTGTGGTACTGGGGATTGAACCCAGGGGCATTCCACCTCCGAGCTACAACCCCAGCCCTATTTTATTCTTTTTCTTTTTTTTTTGAGGTACCGGGATTGAACCCAGGGGCGTTCTACCTCCGCACTACACCCCCGGCCCTATTTTTTATACTTTATTTTGAAACCGGGTCTCACGAAGTTGCGGAGGGCCTCACTAGGTAGAGAGAGAGACGGAGAGAGAGAGAGAGAGAGAGAGAGCTGAGGCTGGCCGCGAACCCGGATCCTCTGGTCTCCGCCTCCCAAGTACTGGGATTACAAGCGTGCGCCACCACGTCCCACCGAGGGTAGACTCTTGAGAGAGATGTTGAGAACCCCATTACTTAGAAGCTTTTCCTTAGGCTCCCTGATGGGCTTGGCAGAATTTTTTTTTTTTTCGGTACCGGGGATTGAACCCAGGGGCTTCTACCTCCGAGCTACACCCCCGGCCCTATTTTTTATACTTTATTTTGAAACCGGGTCTCATGAAGTTGCGGAGGGCCTCCCTAAGTAACTGAGGCTGTCCGCGAACCCAGATCCTCCGGTCTCCGCCTCCCAAAGTACTGGGATTACAAGTGTGCGCCACCAC
Source organism: Glis glis (assembly GCA_004027185.1). Taxonomy (NCBI): domain Eukaryota; kingdom Metazoa; phylum Chordata; class Mammalia; order Rodentia; family Gliridae; genus Glis; species Glis glis. The sequence goes on along the minus strand of PVJS01045872.1, from coordinate 1,601 downwards.
GCCCAGCAGCTTGGCAGAATTTGTTGTGCTTGAAGGATCTCCTAGAAAGCAGTGAAGAAGGGAATGTGGTGTTATCTCTTTCATTTTTTAATTTTCCCGTCTTTGTAACTCTGAGGCCTCATAAGGACCAATCTGAACCCCCAGGCTCTTCCTGGTATTCTTAGTACCCCGTGGGATGAGGAGTGGGGGGAGAAAGTTGCTGACTGAGCCACTGATGATTGCTGAGGTGTGGATGGCTAGAAGAGCGGATGAATTAATAAATCCTTGGCTATCTAGCCCCCCTTCCTTTTGTCTGATTTAAAGCTTTTGGGGTTCCCTTTGGCAGCTCTTCTATGGTTAGCAGCACAAGTGTTGCCAGGTGTGAACAGCTGCGGACCTGCATGGAGGTGCCAGTTCAGGTAGAGATTCCTGCTTCAGGAGACAAAAGTGAAGATGAAGAGCTCATAGATCATTGTTCCTTTTCCTACCAACAGATACAGAAACACATTTCCCGTTATCCCTGCAGTAGATTGTGGGGCAGCCATTAGCAGCCTAGGCCCCTGTCCGTTATCTTGACAAGGTATTAGACTCTTTTCTCCATCACTTCCCTTTGCATCCCTTCCACAGCATCCATGTTGTGACCTGGAATGTAGCCTCAGCAGCACCACCTGTCGACCTCAGTGACCTGCTTCAGCTGAATGACCAGAACCTGAATCTGGACTTGTACGTCATTGGGTAGGTGTCTTCAAGCCCCTCGCCATGGCTCTGGCCCTGTGAGGAACTGCTATAGCCAGTCCTCCCTTGTCCCATGTCTCTTGCCCTGGGTCAGCAGTAGCCAGGGCTTAGAGATCAACAGCAGGACAGCTGGGAGAAGGAGAAATCCTAGTCATCAGACCCCAGGGCTTGACAGTCTGATGGGGCGGTACTGAATGTCTGTAGCAGAGACAGGATCCTCCAGGCCGGGGAATGAGCCTCTAACCTAGGATGGTCAGTTTGCAGGAAATGAATTCTGGAATCATTAGCTTCCTCTCCAATACTGCCTTTAAAGACCCATGGAGCAACTTCTTCATGGATGTGCTTTCGCCTCTGAACTTCATCAAGGTAATTTACAAGTTTATGCGCAGTTAAGAAATGCGTCTCATCTCCACTAACCCCTAGTTGTTCAGTCTGATGTGTTCCTCTGTGTATGGTACTGGGAATTGAACCCGGGGGCATTCTACCTCTGAGTTACACCCTCAGGCCCCCGTTTATTTGGAAACAGGGTCTCACTAAGTTGGGGGGGGCCTCGCTAAGTTGCTGAGCTGTCTGTGAACCTGTTACCCTCCTGTCTCAGCCTTCCGAGTACTAAGATTACAGGTGTGCACCACCAAGCCCAGTTCCCCCAGCCCCTTTTTTAATCTTTGTTGTTGTTGTTGTTACTTTTTTGTTTTATTTGTTTTGGGTACTTGGGATTGAACCAAGAGGCATTCTACCTCCAAGCTACACCCCTACCCCTATTTATTTATTTATTTATTTATTTATTTTGTGGGGTTTTTTTTGCAGTACTGGGGATTGAACCCAGGGGCATTCTACCTCCAAGCTACACCCCTAGCCCTATTTTTTTTTTTTTTTTTTTTTTTTTT
>PVJS01045871.1:0-16048 GCA_004027185.1 Glis glis | reverse complement strand
TTTTCTATGGACTTTTCTTTATTCTAAGAGATTTATTTTTTTTTGTGTGTGTGTGTGTGTGGTACTGGGGATTGAACCCAGGGACATTCTACCTCCAAGCTATACCCCCAGCCTTATTTTGTATTCTTTATTTTGAAACAGGGTCTCACTAAGTTGCAAAGGGCCTCACTAAGTAGCTGAGGCTGGCCACGAACCTGCAATCCTCCTGTCTCAGCCTCCCAAGTACTGGGATTACAAGCATGTGCCACCACGCCCGGCCTGAGAGGTTTTATTACTGATTCAATTTCACTACTCCTTCCTGGTATGCTTGGGTTTTTATGTTTTCATCATTCAGTTTTGATCAGTTACATCTGTACACAAATTCGCCTATTTCTTCTAAGCTTTCCCGTTTGTTTGGATATAGTTTTTATTGTACTGTCTCATACTATTTTGTCTATACTATTTTGTCTTTCTTGGCTATCAGGTCTAATGTCTCCTTTTCATTTATTTTATTTATTTGTTTTTCTCTCTTTTTATTGGTTAATCTATCTAAATGTAGATTAGGTTAATATTTTCCAAAAATCGATTTTTACTGACCTTTCATATTTTTTACTCTGTATTTTATTTTTTCTCTCTTGTATTTGTCTTTTTTTCTTATGTTAATGTAGGGATTAATTTGTTCTTGCTTCACTCAGTTCTTGAGATGTATCATTATATGATATATTTGGATCTATTTTGTTGATATAGGCATTTATTGCCATAAAATTCCTTCTTAGTACTATTTTTCAGCAGCCCAGAATTTTGGTATGTTGTGTGATTCTCTCTCTTTAAAAAGAGAAAGGGTTAAGGAGCGTTATAGTACAAAGAAGAGAGTAGAGGCACTCATGTCATAAAGAATAAAGTCAATGATAAAAAGAGCTTTGCATCTGTTTTATCCAAAATGTGCAAGTATAGTTTTATCATTGGAGTCTAACTGGGTGGGTTTACAGTTCATAGTTCTGTGAGTCAGAGAGCAGATTACTGCATCTTTGTCCTTGATAAATAGTTCATCAAACTTGAGTTTATGCAAGTTCTAAAGGTTAAAAACACTGATGCTTCTGACCCCTACTTTAGTCAGTGGATGCTGCAATTACTAAGTCAATGTCTATTTCAAAAGTCACTGATTGTAATCGTGGAATTCTGAAAAATAGTATAACCTCAGTAAACACTGGATGTGCTTGATATGAATAGTTTACATGGAGGGAAGCCTGTGAGACTCAAGGCAAGTGGATGGAATCCAGGCGCAATTCTACCACATGCAGTCTGGATGTCCTTGGGCAAGGCATTGAAGCTCTAAGGCCAGCTTCCTCATCCCTAAAATAGGAATCATTTTACTTTAGCCAAAGGCAATTGGGAGAATAAAAAGTGATATATTGTGAAAATTGCCTGTTAACTATCAGAATCCCTGTAAGCATGGAAGTTAAATGTAGTTTAACTGGAATCTTAACAATAACTCGTTTTTTCTTATTGAACAGCTTATAAATAAATATACTCACCAGTTTAAAACAGATAAAATGATATCTTTGCCACACACACATTTTCACAATCATAACTATTAGTTATGGAGCTGTTTATATTAATACAGTGACTACTAAAGGAAGTTTTTAATTAATATTTGTATATTGCATCCTTCTATGCTGGGAGTTTATTTAATGTAGTCTCTGCATCCTGTTTACCTCCAACACACATGCCTGTTGTTCTGCCTTCAAAATCTTTGCTTGTGGTCTAATATTCTAATATTTGATTGCATTATTTCCACAAAAAATGCTAAACAACAACAAAAGTAGTCCCATTTGCAAGTGACTTGGGGATATGGGAGCCAAAGTTTCTCAAGCCCTTCTCACTGAATTCTCTAACCCCGTCTCTTCCCTTCATTGTGTTGAGCAAATAATGAAGGAAAGAAACCTTATCTGTGTTTTCTTCTTTTGTAGTCTATGACCCAGTTATCCTTGGAGTGAAATAATGGGTACTGATTTAATGGGAATCTTGGTGCTCTATGAACAGAGCCAGTGTTGTGTACATTAGGAGTAACCATTTGGGGGGTTTTGCTTAGTTGTTCTGAGATGGCTTTTGAGGTGGGTGTGTTATAAACCGTAGTGACCACAATGGGAAGAAAGTCCATTTTTGCCACCTATGAGTTATGTGACAAAACAGATCTCCTGTTCCCCCAGAAACTGCCTTTCCCCATTCAACATATAAAATAATAATCTTTACCCTCCAGTGTTTTAGGGGAGTTAAGAACAGAATCTGTGTGTATCTACTTTGGTAAGTAATTGATATATTTTTGGTCTTTCAAAAAGTATAAGTTATCCTAACTACTTTATGTCCAGGCAGACGTGATGTTAACTCAGATATTTAAAATATTCAAAAGACACCCTTTTTCAGAGACAATCTACCCTTGTGTCTGATAAAGTATTACAACTCAAATATTTTTATTATTAAAGTCAGAATACACTGATTTCACCCAAAGTCATATATTTTCAATTAATTATCTGTCTCACAATTGAGAATACTAAGCAGTGTTTAGATCAAGTTGCTTATTTCACTGTTGCTTAATCCTGTTTACACAATGGGACCACAAGAGGTTTTGTGCTTATTTGTTTGTTTCAAATTACCTGTTCCTCTACTCCACCCTAGAAGAGCTGAACTAGAATGTCAAGAAAGGCTTTTGGAGCCAGGTGTGGTGGCGCACGCTTGTAATCCCAGTACTTTGGGAGGCGGAGACCGGAGGATCCGGGTTCGCGGCCAGCCTCAGCTCTCTCTCTCCCTGTCTCTCTGTCTCTCTCTCTCTCCTTAGTGAGGCCCTCCGCAACTTCGTGAGACTCGGTTTCAAAATAAAGTATAAAAAATAGGGCCGGGGATGTAGCGTGAAGGTAGAATGCCCCTGCATTCAATCCCTGGTACTGCAAAAAAAAAAAAAAGGCATTTGGAAAGAAAAACATGAATAAAGAACACTTTATTTTTATCTTTATAAGAGGCCAAAGTACACTCAGAAGGGATAAGTGACTATCTAGATGTTGATTGATCACTTTATGTGCCAAAAGGACTTATTCTGAATTATCAGGGAGCATTCCAAATGCATTAAACTGGAAGCTCATATTTGTCTCAGTAAGAAGAGAAATATTCACTGAATCCAGTCATACTCCCGGTGCTCAATTTTTCCTGTCTTCTTCTCCTTTCACTCTGGAGACAGAACTCTGGGAGAGGAAGCACCAGCCAGACCCAACTCCTCTCCCATTCTTGTGAATATCCTGCAGATTGATGCTAAAAAGATCAGCAAATCCTTTACCAATGTAAGTATGCTCATGCTTCAGTGATTTGCAAATGGTGAGTCTATTAATATTTAACATTTAATTAATAGTATTCATTTATGCAATTATTTAAAGAGATAGCCACACAGCTATGGATTCTAATATTTCCATTTTATTTTTGTCTGACATTGTTGAAGTAGTGGAATGAATTAGTTCCTTTGGGTAAGAAACATTAATAAGCCTTCACAATGGAGTTGTTATTCCTCTTGCCAGTCATCTAACTCCCAAGTCTCCACTATTTATTCTTTTTCTATTCAGTACTGTAATATCTGCAGACTTCACAGACAGATTTCATTCATCTAAGACTACTTGAATTATTAGGTTTCAAAAACAAACAAACTAACAAACAAAAAGATTTCCCTTCTAAACCAACAGACCACTGGGATTAAAATGGTGTATGAAACTACCATAGGATCCTACTATACCACTCCTGGGTATCTTCCCAAAGTGATTGAAACCAACTCCTATAGTAATGCATGCATATCTATGTTTATAGCATCAGAATTCACAATAGCCAATTTATGGAACCAGCCTCAGTATACATCAACAGATTAGTGAATTACAAAATTATGGGATATGCACACAATGTAAATATACTCAGCCCTAAAGAAGAACAAAATTATGTCAATTGCAGAAATATGAATGAGACTAGAGAATATTATGCCAAGTGAGATTAGGGAGTCACAAAAAATGAAGGGTCAGATTTTCCCTCTCATATGTGGAAGCTAGGGAGAAATTGGGATACAAAAGAGGTTCCAGACACAAAAGGAGAAACCCTAGTAGAGTGGTGGAGGGGGCCTATGGGAAGGTGGTAGAAACAATGTACATAAACAAAATGATCAATGCCAATCTGAATATGGTGCACGTGGAGGAGGAGGGAGCAAATGGGAGCCAGGGGAAGCTCCCCACGTGCTATGTGCACGTGTGTCTCTGTAGCTCTGAAATTCCTCATGATGTCTGATTGTAAAGCACCAACAAAAGAAAAAAGAAAAACTGGTCTAAGTAAGAACAGTGGTTGTGACTAGGAATGTTATCACTACAGTTTTCTGATTTAACACTTTTGGAATGATACCAAGGCATAGTATAAGTGGGTCATATGGTGGTTCTATTCCTAGTCTTTTGTGGAACCTACACTGTATGGAATTTTCTATATACTGAATCATAGTATCTTCAATAGAAATAGTCTTGTCTGTTTTATATGGATATCTTTTCTTCTTATTCTTCTTTAATTTTTCTGATCAAGACTTATAGTATTATGTTGAGAAACAGTGTCAGAAGTGGATATCTGCAATTTAGTGAGACCCTTCTCAACTTAGTGATACTATGCTTCAAAAAATAGTGTTGGAGTGTAGCTCAGAAGTAGAATGCTTCTGGGCTCAAATCCAAGTACCATACACACACAAAATCCTTGGTTTTTGTATTTTTCTCCAAAATTTAGATAAGATTTTGGTCTTTCACAATATAATATTATTTATTTTAACAATTTTCTTAATTGTGCTTACTCAAAGTAGGAAGTTCACTTCTACTCGTAATTTTCTATAGGAGCTGCACACTTTCTATTTCCATCAACAAAACATCAAAACATGAAGATGCCAATTTCTCCATATCCTTAAAAAACATTTTTTGCCTTTTTTTTTTTGTACTGGGGACTGAACTGAGGGACTTTCTACCTCTGGGCTACATTCCTGTCCCTTTCATTTTCTATGTTGAAAGAGGGTTTTGCTAAGGTGCTGAGGGCCTTGCTAAATTGCTGGACTGGCCATGATCCTGGATCCTCCTGTCTCAGCCTCCCAAGTACTAGGATTAAAGGAATGAGCCATCACGCCCAGCTTGTTGCCTTCATTCTTAATAGGAGCCCTTTGAATGAGTTAGATGATATCTGCTTGTGGTATTGATTTGTATTTCCCTAATGACTGGTGATAATGAGTGTGTGTGCGTGCGTGTGTGTGTGTGTGAGTGTGTGTGTGTGTGATCACTGGCCATATGTATACCTTCTTAGAAGTAAAGGATATTTAGATGTATGCCCATTTTTAAATCAAATTGTATGTGTATGTGTTTATATAATACATTTAATGGGCTATTATATTTGGTTTACTAGTAATCCGTGGAGATTATTTGCATTTATACTCATAAGAGATATTGGTCTTATCACATGGGTAATTTTTGTCTTGCTTTGCTCTCAGGTTAGCCACAAAGTGTGTGTTGACAAATTGCCCTCCTCTTGTCATTTTGGAAGAATTTGAATGAAATCAATTTAATTTTTTTAAATTCTTTGGTAGAATTCACCAGGGAAGTCATCTAGCCCTGCATTTTTTATGTGAATCCTTAACTACAAATTGAATGTCTTTACTTGTTGCAATATTTCACATTACCTATTTTACCCAGAGTCAGTTTGTGTTATTTGTATATTCCTAGTAAGTCTTCCATTTATCAGCTTTTTCATTTATTGGTGTAAAATTGTTTATAGTGTTCTCTTAAAATCCTTCTTTTTGTCTGCAAAGTCATTAGTTATGCCCCTGACTTCAATCCTTTTAGTTTATTTTAATGGTGTTAAAAACCTAATATTAGACAAAATACATGTCTCTTAGAGACTATGAGCACCATCAATTTAATGCTGGTCCAGGGATCATTTAGGAAATAATAGGTATATTTGTGTATTAACGATCTCCAATAATCAATATTTAAAACTGCAACCTTTTTAACAATTCTGTGCCACATCACCTTCTCAGTCCTAAACCTTAGCCTTGGCATCTGCATTACCCCTACCATTTAATTTATCCAACTCTGGACTTAATGCATCCACTCCTTTTCCCTGTTTAGTGTCCCTTCATTTGTACATTACTATTCATTCTTGCACTATTCCCCAGATCAAGTTGCTGATTGGACAATTTTTATGGTACACCTTGCCTTGGTGAGCCCATTCTTGTTCCCCATGATTCCAATTGTGCTTTGCTGCCCAATTAGCTTTTTTAACAATTTCAACTTCATAATGAACCCACATAAATTATTGACAGAAGAAGAGAACTGTGAACTGTTGATTCAGACTTACAGATCTAGCCTGATAGTTCTCTTGTTTTCCTATTTTTATCAATTAAGTTTCTGTTTCTTTGAAAATAAGAAAATATAGTTATTAATTGCCAAAAATAAGGGGTTTACTTACCACAAATACAAGGAGTCTCATTGTCTGCCAGTCTAGGCATAATATAGGAGCTTGGAAGTACTAGAGATGCAGGTGCCTTTCATTTTTCTTCACTATATTGAGAATGTAGGCCTTCCTTCTCATGATCAAATCCTCATGTTCCAAGATAGTGTCTACCAAAGTTCCTTCTTCACTATTGTGATTTGAGTAACAGGAGAAAATAGTGACACAGTAACAGGTATTCTGCTTATACTCTTGTGGGAAATGAATGTCCTGCATGGTATACCTAGCTCTCAAATCTCAAGAGTAAGATGTTCAGGCAAGCAAGAACTGATCTACAGAATCAAACAGTAGTTTCTTTCAATGCTGCCCTCTCCAGGCTCTGTTATGTAACCTTATAACATTGTGAGCTCTTAAGGATTCACTGTCACTAAATATATTGCAAATAACTTAACAGGTAATAGAATTAAATCATTCCTAGGAGAAGCACAGTCAACAGTTGGAGTTTACTTATGAAAACTTGGCCATGACCGCAATTGATTTGTTCAGTGCTAGGACAGAGACAACCAGTACAATGCTGAGATATGCACTTCTGCTCCAGATGAAGCACCCACATGTCGCCGGAATGACCAAAAATGAGGAGCACGTGAATTTCAAATATGTTGGGAAGAGAATGCTGGTGTTCACATCTTTTCTTTTTTCTTTTCTTTTTTGTGGTACTGGTGATTGAACCCAGGGACATTCTACCTATGAGCTACACCCCCACCCCTTTTCATTTATTGTTTTGAAAACAGGGTCTTGATAGGTTGCTGAGATTCTCATTATTTTCCTGAGGCTTTCCACAAACCTGCAATACTCCTGTCTCAGCCTCCCAAGTACTGGGATTCCAGATGTGTGCTACTATGTCCAGCTAATATCCACATCTTGTTTGTCTTAGAGAAGCTTCACTATTTAACCTCTGTGCCACCAGCTGCAATCTTCAGGATGTTTGAGACAAGTGAGATGTCATGGCAGTAGGAAAAGCAATAAAACCCTGGTGCAGAGCCTGGATTCTACGGGAGGGGATCAGTGGCTGTCATAGCCAGCATGAATTGGCAAGGGACCATTCATGTTTTGTTTTGTTTTTCCAGAATGGCCACCTTGGTCAGCAGATAATTTCTTATAATTTTTCATTCTAATAATTTTAATTCTGGGTAGGTGAAAAAAAACCTATCCTTTCTGAACCATAAGTGATAATCCCAGAATGCAATGAGGTTGAGTAGAATCTTTCTCCTCTAGGGGTTAACTAAGAGTTAATGTAAATATAGTTCCATGTAGTCAGGATGTTTACCTAAAGGAATTTGATTAGTTCAGGAGTTTCCTTCCATAAAACTTCTTGACAAAGAAAGAATTTTTTACAGTCAGGGTAGATAATTGTATCTTTCCTGAACAAAGTGTTCCAGTGGTGTAGCACACATGAAATAAACTTTCTTACCATCCTGTCTCTGAATTCCAGTGAAATGACAATAACATAACGACATACTTATGGATGAGCATTAGTCCTCTTAAGGGAGGAGAAGAAGAGAATAAGTACTAAAATATCTTCACCAAAATTCTGAAACACAGAGAGCAGATTGAAGGGTGATATTTAATGAAGCAAGAAGGTTGATGATGTAACCTCAGTGTCATAAGAGGAAGATTCACAAGGGACGAAAAGCAAGCTGTGAAAAGCTGGGCATAGTGGTGTGTGCCTGTAATCCTAGTACTTGGGAGGCTGAGACAGGATGATCACAGGTTCTAATCCAGCCTCGGCAAATTAGTGAGGCTGTCAGGAACTTAGTGAAACCCTGTTTCAAAATAAAAAATAATAAAAAGAGGGATGGGGTGTAACTCGTAGTTAAAATGCCCCTGGGTTCACTCCCCAGTACCAAAAACCAAAAAAAAAAAAAAAAAAGAAAAGCAAGCTGTGTCCCTACATTCCCAGAAGCATCTCTGCTTGGAACTGAAACGTGTCAAAGAATATAGAGACCAGGTTTAAACAGGAGGCTCACCCTGCCAGTGCTTCCTCCACACCTATCAGGTGACTGATTTTCCTCCCCAGGTAAAGAGATGCTTGCTTTCCAAAGAAACTGAGGCTGAGGGGCCATCTACTGAGGGACCTTGGGCAGTGACAGAAAGAGTGAGGTGTAGAGCAGTGAAGGAAGGTTTGTAAAGGTCAAACAATTGAAATATGAAGCTTATTTCTTTGTCCGCCTCGCTTCCTGAAATTCAGCAGCCGGTTATGTCCTCCAGAGCAAGAAGAACTGTGAATAAAGTCCTCCACATTTGCCATCTTGGTAGACTATTCTGTCCAACTGTCCAGCACAGTGAATGAAATAAGAGCCTCCACCCAAGATACAAGCCATAGAGTTTCAGAACACCCAGATTGAAGCAAATTTATTTAAAAACTTCCAGGGAGTTATTCCTAGTCATGTGTAATGTATTACAATTCAGACTGCACCAGAATTCTCAAGTACAACTACTGTCTTACATACTGATTTTTTAAAAAAAAATGTGTGGGACGGTGTTTTCAGACCTCTATGCTTGCCAAAAATTTAACCCCTATATTCCCTTTCTCTAAAAAATTACTGAAGAATGTGCTGAATCCCAATGTGGGAAACCCAGTCAGAGGAAACCGTGGGCTCCTGGAATGGGGAGAGCTCAGGCTGAGAGTGTCAGGGAGGCTGCTGGGCTCCAGGCCTGGAAAACACTCGTTTCAGAATGCAGCAGGTGGATGGTGCAGGTGTGAGGGCAGACACCAGGTACAAACAGGAAGTGGTCGATGGTCTGAGGCTCCCCAGTAACTGGGCCGCTAGCCTGACGTGTTTGAAACATCTCCCTGAGCATTGGGAAATAATTCTTACTCAAGAACAGAAAATTATTAACAAATAGACAACATTCAGTCAAAGAAATAAACACGCATAGCTTTTTCTACTTGGAACATTATGTCCCTAATTACCATTCAAATTATGAAGCTCAGTATAACAAAAAATGTAGTCTAATGCATACTGTAAATGGAGTGAGAGGAGGCCTGAGTGTGTGTGTGTATGTGTGTGTGTGTGTGTGTGTGTGTGTGTGTAGATATATATTTACATATGGGATAGATTGAAAAAAGAAAATTTTCTTATGACATCTGAGAAAATCAATAAAAATTATCCAAACATGCACAAATAAAAAATATAATTATTTAGAAATATGACTAAAATTTTAGACACTTTTGGAATCAGACCTTAAAAGGCTCAGTGAATACATTTGAGATGTGAATGTATGAAGAGAGTACCATGGCAAAATGCTCACACAAACATTAAAACACACCTTTTTTTTAAATCTATTTCAATTTAGATTTCAATTCCACATATTATTTTGATATTAATTTAATTTTTGACTCCTGGTTGTCTTTCTGTGAAGTCATTATGTTTTCTGTATTTTGTAAAACATTTAATAACCTCTATTTACATTAGTTATGATGGATGCTGATTATGGTATTTGCTGATACCTTGTAACACCTAGTTCATAGGAGAGTGGTACATATCTCTATTGTGGTAACTCTCTATGACTCAATATACCTCTGGGCATATAATTTATATTTATGATGCTATTGAAATACCTCTGTCATGCTCAATAAATCCTGCATTCCTATGCAAACATGCTCACCTATTCTACCATTTCTTACCTGTGCCTTACCAGCTGAAGTCCAGGAAGAGATTGAACATGTGGTTGGCAGCTACCAGACCCCCTGCATGCAGGATAGGAGCCACATGCCCAACATAGATGTGGTTGATCTCATCCCCAACAGTCTGCCCCATTCAGAAACTACCTCATTCCCAAGGTGAGCTGCTTTCTTCTCTGTTGCAGCACAATGCTCTCAATGTCCCCAAATTCACAGCATGATTCCAAACCTCCACCAACACAAGATGAGAGAGGTGCAGAAATCTTACCTGTGGCTGATTAATGGCCTTTGTGCTGTTTCCAGTTGGCTCTATCAGTCTTTATAACAGTTTTCACTATCTAGCAGTGTAGGTCTTCCAAATTTGTACTGCCTCTTCAATATGATTCTGGCTATTCTTGGTGTTTACATTTCCAAATGGATGTTAAAGTTTCAATTGCTTCATTCCCAAAGATGTCTCTGAGTTTGTTATCATGGTGACCATAAGTCTGTAGATAAATTTGAAAAGAATTTACATCTTGACCGGATGATGTTTTTCAATTCATGAATAAGGTTATGTTCCCATTTGATTCAAGATTCATGCTATTTTATTAGTAATATTTAGTTTTCAGTGGAGTTGCTTATAAACATTTTCCTGGTTAGTGACCATTTTTGTTATTATTAAATTTGTATGCCGGGCGTGGTGGCGCACGCTTGTAATCCCAGTACTTTGGGAGGCGGAGACTGGAGGATCTGGGTTCGTGGCCAGCCTCAGCTCTCTTGCTCTCTCTTTCTCTCTCTCTTTCTCTCTCTCTCTCTCTCTCTCTCTCTCTCTTTCTCTCTCTCTCTTTTTCTCTCCCCTTAGTGAGGCCCTCCGCAACTTCGTGAGACCCGGTTTCAAAATAAAGTATAAAAAATAGGGCCGGGGGCGTAGCACGGAGGTAGAACACCCCTGCATTCAATCCCTGGTACTGCAAAATAAATAAATAAATAAATAAATTTGTATGATTCCATGCCAACTCTTTATGCCTGATATATGGAAATATAATTGATTTAATCATTTGAGCTTTCGTTTAGTAACCTGGTGAAACTGACTACTCATTCCTAGTAATTTATCTATAGATTTATTTGGAATTTCAAGGTACATTTCATGCTCTCTGGGTAATGTGTTTTTGTAACTTTCATTAGTGTATTATAATTATACATCAGAGCAAGACTCAAACTGATACAAACATACACGTACACAGCACTTATATTTCCTTCCCCATCCCACCCTTCTCTCCCCTCCTTCCTCCTAGTACATGTTAGTGAGATTGGTACCAATACCTTCATTTATTGCCATAGCACTATTTGAACTGTCCCCTTCTTTAATCTTTTTTCCCCTCCCAACCCCCCATCCTATTTCACTATTCTACTGGTCTCTACTAGTTCATCTGGAATCCCTTAGGTTTCCTATTTTCTTTCTAGCTTCCACATATGATAGAAAAATATAACCCCTGACTTTGTGAGACATATTTTTATTTCCATTTTCCAATTATTGTGTCCTTAATTTCTCTCAATGGTATTTATAGCTCTGGCTAGTATTTCCAGGATAACTCTGAATTATCACAGAATTGGAGGTACTTGCCATTGTTTCTGATCTGTAGAATGGCATGGAGGTTTAATATCTCAATGTTGAGGATGATGTTTTAAGTTGATTTTGGTAGGCATTCTTCATCAGATTAAGAAAGTTCACCCTGATTTTATGCCAATACAATTCTGGTTTTGTTACTATAGCTCTGTAATATAATTTGAAATCAATTATTGTGATGCCTCCAGCATGGTTCTTATTGCTCAGAATTGTTTTAGCTCTTCTGTATTGGGGTGCTCTGGCAGACACTTGCTTGCTCTGTAGTCCTACCACGGATGGATGTTGCTTTAAGCAGCTCCCTAATAACTATTCCGTGTTCCTGCCATGGAAGGTCACTGCACCAGGCAGCTTCCTGATCAATAGTCTTCTTGAACAATACTGACATGAAGTCTGATATAATAATTTGGAGAGAATTTAATAATTGTGGGGGGGTTGGGGAGGAGATACAAGAGGACAAATTCTCCCACCTTATGTAGTCAAGGCCTTTCTTATATAGAGGTTCAAACAAAGCAAACAGGAAGAAGATCACAAGTTAATACCAGGGAGTGGCAAATACAAGTTAAGACTAGGGATTGGGAAAGTGAATGTTTCAGGGAGAATAGGAGGTCATCAATGCCCAGCTTTTGGTCCCATCTGGTGCAAGGAAGCTTGTCTGCGTGCGGACAATTTCCACTTAGCATGTACTGTGTACATGGTTAAGTTGGTCCAAAATGGTGACCTTATTGTGTGGGCAAAGATGGCCCCAACATCTCACCCCTTTAGTTTTTAAAAAAGGCCAAAAATATAAGTTTTGGAACTTTGAGTTTATGAAACATCAATTGTTTCCATCTGGTTCTGCAGACTGCAGACTGCACAAAGAATAAAAACAATATTATAACCAAGATAACCAAATTAAGCAGCCTCATATATGAGCAAAAGATACTAAAAAGTGTTAAGACCAGAAATATCAGCCAGACTTTCTCAGAATTTAGTGTCTCTAAAGGTTGGAGTTTAATATTAATCATGGCTAGACATTACGAAAAGGATCTAGTAAATTAACATGTTGCAATATTTAGTAATATTATAATGACATTTGTAAACATTATGACCATCTTAAATCCTGTAATATTTTCCAGTCCAAATCATAGAGTCTTTTAACTGTCCAATTTCCTTTTTTCAGGATTTTTAGGTTGATATGAATCTGAATCTGCCAAGTTTGTGTATAGTTCTTTAAAAAGTCCTGTAAATATTTGGCATTTAGAATTGAATGGCAAAGCATAGGCAAGGCAGCAAGGGAGGAGGCAGGGATTCCATTCCAGCCAGTCACATCCCATTAATCAGTCACCAGATAAACCTCCTTGTTCTTCTTCTTTAAATGTGATAACAGTTCTTGCTTAAAGGCTATTAAGGGTGTCTCCTGCCAGGGGTCATCAAGTGTAGCTGTTATCCATGCTGCAACAGGACTTATTAAAATCATAACACCAATGACATTATCTCAAATGGTATTGTTATAGGGTACATATGATTTTAACTTGGTTTAGTAATCTGGAACTACAGCTCAATTAAAACCATCTAGAAGCTCTCCTATGGGGTCCCAAATCATAACCTCTTTCTCTGTTAATCAGCTTTGGAGGATGGGTAGTTATACATTCTAACAATCTTAATAACTTGTCTGACGGATCCAACTGTCTCTTCTGGGCACTAAAAGCCTGGTAGTTAACTGTGTGGCATTAACCTGTTGCCAGGCATCAGAACTGAAGCCAGTATGAAAAATTAATTGTGCCTATTGATTTCTCTTTCTTAGGTACATAGGCTAGTCAAGTCTGTCTTTCTAGGTTTAAAACATTCTGTAATGTTTCATGAAACACACAAAGGAACCCATCTAGATTTTCTTATAAAGTTATACCCATATTGGGAACTATCTCCTGTGCTAAGAAGCAGTTCTGGCAAATACGCAGTATTATTTAAGTAAATGATTCCTGGAGTTCTAGCTTGTGATTAATCCAATTTATCCAAATTTGATTTAGCCCTCTGGGTGGTGACCTTGCCGTTCTCGGCCTCACTACGAATGACTGTCACTCCCTGAGGGGTAAACTTTAGCCTTTTGATTTCTTCAGTCATCTCCTGAGTTTCCTGTTTGATATGGTCTGATATTTCTACCTGGAATCCAAACACAAACAACATTATTCTTTACACAAGCACATCCTCTGCCAAGGGTCATTAAGGGAGAGGGACCTTTCCATTTTCCATCCAAGGGACTTTCCAAAAAACCTGAGGAACTGGTTTGATAGGCAAATGAGTTTCCATTACATGTCTCTGGGAAGCTGTAAGGGAATTGTCACCAATCTGAAAAAAAAATTTAATTGTTGTTAGAGCTAAGGACAATGAATTCTTGGAGGAAACATGGATCCATGGTCCCCCTTTTTGCTTTTGAAGCATCAGTTTGAGAATGCCATTGTATCGTTTGACAATGCCTTGGCTGGTAGGGTTATTAGGAATGCCATGAAGTAAGGATATATTCCAAATAGACAGAATTCTGTAAAGGCTTTAGAAGTATATACAGTCTGTTGTCAGTTTTTATCCACTTAGGAACTCCCATAATTGCAAATGCCTGTAAAAAATGTGTTTTAACACTAGAAAAGGTTTCTCTGGATAATGCAGAGGCCCAAAGAAATTTTGAACAAGTATCTACAATAACATGAATAAATCTCAGGTTACCAAATGAGGGGTAATGGGTAACATCCATTTGCCATTCTTCATTAGGGGAAAATCCACAACTAAGAGTACCATAAGAAGGGGAGCATGGCGTAAGACGGGCACATGTGGAGCAGGCACAAATAATGTTTCTAGCCTGTGAGCAAGTAAGAGAAGAGAACAGGTGAAGAAGAGAACTAGCATTTTGGTGTAGTAAAGCATGTGAGTTTTCAGCAGATTCAAATACAGTGGCTACAAGCTGATTGGCTTGAGCATTTCCATAGGAAAGAAAACCAGGAAAATTGGAGTGAGATCTGATGTGAATGATACAAAAGGGATGAGCACGTGTTCTAATCAATTGTTGAATATTATGGAGATAGTTAAAAATAAATTCATTATTGACTCTTTTAATTTGAGCCGTCTCTAGCCAAGATATAACATCTACAACATATTGGGAGTCTGAAACAATGTTAATAGGTTGAGGAAAAGTTTGAAAAACTGCATGCACTGCAGCCAATTCTGCCATTTGAGCAGGCGTTTTAGGAATGGAAAGAACCCTTTTTTGCTGTAAAGTACAAAAACTCGCTTTTCCATTAGAGCTACCATCAGTGAAAACAGTAAGAGCCTCAGGTATGGGTGAGAAATGAGTCTTCTTAGGAAATCGAAAAGAGGTTGAAGAAAAGAAGGTTAAAAGTTTATCTGAAAGGTAATAGATTGAAATTGCACCTGTAAAGGAAGTAAAGGATATTTGCCATTGTATATCAAGAGACCACAAGGCATCAATTTCTTGTTTAGAAAAAGGAACATAAATAGTATGAGGATCGACCCCAAGCAGCTGATGTATGAGCTCTCTGCCCCTAATAATGGGATTATATATATGCTGTATATAAGTAACAAGTGTTTTTGTGGGTTGAGACAGGAAATGTATCCATTCTATAATATCTAAGGTAGGAAGGAGATAATTGTACAATTAGTCCTATAGGGAGGGAAGGCGTGAGCAACACAAAAAATAGAACTGGGAGATTAGTTTACACAAGAAACCTGTAAATTAAGAAGAGATTGTTGTATTAGAGAAAGCTTGTTGAGCCATAGGGGTGAGTGAATGTGATGAAGAAGGATCAGGATCACCCTGTAGGATATCAAATAAAGGAGTTATTTGATTGGTAGTTATTTTTAGATAAGGCCTGATCCAATTTATGTCTCCTAAAAATTTTTGAAAATCATTTAAAGTATTTAACAATTTTATATTAAATTTTGGTGTTTGAGGTTGAATAGCTTTTTGATGAGCTATGTGTCCTAAATATTGAAAAGGAGTTTCCTTTTGAATTTTTTCTGGTGCAACTTGTAATCCCCATTTTTGTAGGGAGTTTATTAATTGCCCGAAATCTAAGTGAAGCTCTTTTTTTATGTTTTTATTGGTGCATTGTAGTCTCACATCACAATGAGTATCAGTTTGGTGTTAACATACATGCACACAGCTCTTGGTGTCCCCCCCCACCGCCTCCCCCCTCATGTAGCACTGAGAATGATGTTGGTATAATCTCATATATACACATTGTTTATGACAGTAATTCCATGGATTCACTACTTTCTTACCCTTTCCCTTCCCTTGT
>PVJS01045870.1:0-16052 GCA_004027185.1 Glis glis | reverse complement strand
AAAAAATAGGGCTGAGGGTGTAGCTCAGAGGTAGAATGCCCCGGGTTCACTCCCAAGTACCCCGAAAGAAAGAAAGAAAGAAAGAAAGAAACAAACAAACAAACAAAGAGGGAGGGAGGGAGGGAGGGAGGGAGAGGAGAGGAGAGAGAGAGAGAGAGAGAGAGAGAGAGAGAGAGAGAAAGAAAGAAAGAAAGAAAGAAAGAAAGAAAGTCAAGTGTGTTGTTCTTAAGCAGAACTAACAAAAAAGAAAAAGCATTGATTTTTGTTTAATCAATGCCAATTCTAGGGGCAGGGAGTGAGGCGCTGTCCATGGTCCTGTCCAGTTCAACCATTTTGATATGGTGCTGAAGAGAGGCATGAAAGTTACATCTACTGCGCTCTCCTGTGACATAAATCTGAAGGAGGACAGCTAGTACCTTGGTGATAGAATCCAAGATCTAAGAAAATGTGATCAGGACAGAAATATGATTTAAATGAAGAAAGTCAAGTGAAAAAGGAAGAAATCTACAGTTCTGCTTGTAGTTTGGAAATACCCACAACATGAGTATTAGGGGCAGACTTGGTCCAGGGAGACAAGCCTCAGGGTCTCAGTTGACTGTAAGGGCATGGGGACTGGGTGGCCAGTGAAGCAGCTGCGGATGCGGTGAGTACAGCCTCCAGCGGCCTTCACGGGAGGGCAGACAGAGCCCCAGGGTCAGTGGGCAGCTGGCCAGCAGTTACTGCTCTGGATCCTGTGCTCAGTTCTGGAGTGTATTAGTTAGCTTTTCAGTTGCTGTGATCAAAACACCTGACAAGCACAACTTGGAGGAAGAAAGGTTTATTGGCTAGTGGTTTTATAGGTTTCAAAGGTTTCAGTTCAAGGTTGGCTGGCTCCAAAGCAGAAAGTGCTCAGTGGCAGGCTTTAGGGCGTGGCGGAGGAGGAAAAGCTGCTCTCAATGCTAAGGCTGTCCTTGAACCTGTGATCCTCTGGTCTCAGCTTCCCAAGTACTGAGATTACAGGCTCCCAGTTGAGTCTTGTGTTTTAATAACTATGATATACAAAGCAATAAGGGGGTGGAGTACCAAGAAGAAAATAAATGTGCCCTACCTGACCCCCAAAGAGATTACAGTTGCATTTAAGGAGTACCTAGTCCATAACACCAAAGAAAACTTGTGCTTTGGCTTGGGCAAAAGAAGTAGTTGGATTTTGACTGAGTGGGCTATGAAGAGGTGTGAAGGATTCACCATTGGTATTTTATAGAAGGCACAATTCTTTTTTTTTTTTTTTTGGTACCGGGGATTGAACCCAGGGGCGTTCTACCTCTGCGCTACACACCTGGCCCTATTTTTTATCCTTTATTGAAACCGGGTCTCACGAAGTTGCAGGGGGCCTCACTAAGTAGCTGAGGCTGGCCGCGAACCTGGATCCTCTGGTCTCCGCCTCCCAAGTACTGGGATTACAAGCATGCGCCACCACGCCCAGCTAAGAAGGCACAATTCTAACTTATGGGTTTGCATGTCAGGCAGGTAGACTGCGTTGGCAAAGGCGAGGATTGGTAGAGGGTGGAAGGCAGATCCTCTTGCCAAGTCAGTCCAGCCTTGGGAAATAGCTTACCTCCCCTGGCAGATGGGGCAAAATGTTAATAATTGATGAGTCTAGATAAAAGGCATACGAGAGGTCATTATATTATCCTTGCAACTTTTTTATAAATTTGAATTTTTAAGTAAAAATTTAAGCCAGGCGCAGTGGCACACACTGGTAATCCCAGTACTTAGGAGGCTGAAACAGGAGGATTGCAGATTCAAGGACAGCCTCAGCAACATAGTGAGACTCTCATCAACCTAGCCAGACCCTATTTCAAAATAAAAATAAAACCGGTCCGAGGGTATAGCTCAGAGGTAGAATGTCTCTGGGTTCAATCCCCAGTACCACAAAATAAAAAATAAAATAAAAAAAATTAAAGAGAGGATGTGTGTGGTTTGCCAAAATTCTTTCAGCAATGGTAACAAGTACAAAACTTGAGGCCAACTGTCCTACAGAACATTCCTAGAATCTACCATGTGACACTTTTGCTTTTATCCCATTGGTCAGAACTTGCTACAGAGTCACTTGTATCCCCCCTACTATAGTTTGGATCTGGAATGTCACCCTAAGGACCATGTGTCAGACTTGGTCCCCAGCTTGGTGCTTTTGGAGGATTGTGGAACCTTTAAGAGGCGGGGCCTAGTGGGAGGCCTTTGGGTCATTGAAGGCGTAACCTGGCCCCTGCTTCTTTGTCTTTGCTTCCCTGCCATGGGATGAGTGTTTTTGCTCCGTCATGGCCTTCCATCATGATGTACTACCTCATCATAAGCCCAAAAGCAACAGAGCCAGTCGATCATGGACTGAAACCTACAAAATTGTGAACCATCATAAACCTCAGGTATTTTGTTATAGTGACAGAACACTGACTAACACACCTCCTCACAAGTTAGTTCCAGGAAATCAGACCCTAAGATGGAGATATGAATATGAAAGGCATATTTGGAGATACTCCTGGATTCAATCCCCATGAAGAAGAAATGAAGCAGGACTAGGCAGAGGGAGAAGCAGGGAGACGACACAATCGCCACAAAGGCTTTGGCTGAACAGACTAATAGCCAAAAACATTTACTTTTTTTAAGTTTTTGCTGTGCCAGAAATTGAACCTAGGGCCTCACACATGCTAGGCAAGCACTTTACCACTGACCTACAACCCTAGTCCATTTATTTATTTGTTTATTTGTTTATTTGTTTATTGTACTGGGGATTGAACACAGGGTCATCCTACTTCCCAGCTACACCCCCATCCCTTTTTGCTTTGAAACAGAGTCTTGCTAAATTGCTGAGATTGGCCTCAAACCTCAGCCTCTCAAGTAGTGGGATTATAGGTGTGTGCCATTGTGCGCGGTACCTTTTTATTTTTTATTTTCTTTTTACTTTTTTTCAGTACTGGAGATTGAACCCAGGGACATTCTACCTCCAAGCTATGCCCCCAGCCCTATTTTTTATTCTTCATTTTGAAACAGGGTCTCACTAAGTTGCAGAGAGCCTCACTATGTAGCTGAGGCTGGCTGCAAACCGGGATCCTCCTGTCTCAGCCTCCCAAGTACTGGGATTACAAGTGTGCACCCCCATGCCCAGCTTATTTTTTATTTTGAGATAGCATCTCACTAAGTTGCCCAAGTTGACTTGAATTTGCAGTCCTCCTGCCTCAGCCGCCTGAGCCACTGGGTTTACCAGGCACGTGCCACCACACCCAGCTAAGCATTTGCTTTTACACATATGTCTATACACTGGCCAGGTTGTTCTGATGATTTGGTCCAGGTGAGGCTGGTGCACTTGTGGCTGTGCATCAGCTTAACCCTGCCTGGTCTAGGAAGGATGAGTTGTTGAGACTGGTCTCGAACCTGCGAACCTTCTGTCTCAGCCTCCCAAGTACTGGGATTGCAGGTGAGCACCACCACATCCAGCAAGATCCTACTGTTAAGGAGTTTCCAGTGTAGATAAGGAGCCAAGACCCCACCGTGGGAAGTTTGCTGGCAATAAAGGCAAGACAAACTATACAGGCGGCAAAAGCAAGAGGAATCTGAGGCAGGAGAGGATACTGTGAACCACAGTGATCGGGTAGGTTCTGGGCAGGGACTGACCTGGGTCTTAGGAATGTAAATAATGGAATCAGATGGCTAGCAAGGAGAGAGAAATAGCTCCACTGCCTCCTCCCACCCTACCTACTGATGCAGGCAGAAGAAAAGAGGAGCTGGAATGGAGGACTCCTGAGGAAAGTAGTTTTCCAAATCCCCTCTGTCCTTCCCACAGCTCCTTAGGGTTTCCTTTTATTTGCCCTAAACATGCATTGAAAGCCAAGCATGCCGGACAGTCATACTTTTTTTTTTTTTTTGGTCAGTACTGGGAATTGAGCCCAGGGTGCTCTACCTCTAAGCTACATTCCCAGCCCTTTTTATTATTTTCTTTTGAGACAAGGTCTTGCTAAGTTGCCCAGGCTGGCCTCAAACTTGCAGTCCTCCTGCCTCAGCCTCTCAAGTAGCTGGAATCACGGGCTTGTACCATCATGCCTGGAAGGACAATCATGTTTGGTATATGACTTTACTATCCCTCTTTGAGGATAGTGGTTGAAAAATGTGTGGTTTTATTGAGCAGAAGAGAGGACAAAATTACCAAATTAGATGGCTGGGACCAGGCATGGAGCTCAGTGGTAGAGCACTTGACTAGCATATGGAGGGCCCTGGGTTCCATCCCCAGCACTGCAAAAAAAAAAGGGGGGAGATTAGGAGAAAGGACTAGAAGGAAATAGAGAGAAGAAAGAGTTGGAGAGGTGTGCATAGATGCTATGAGGAATGATATTTTGGTGAGAGGGAGAGATGTGTAAAGACCCTAGCTCCAGACCCACAGCTTTTAGGGTTTTCTTTTGCTTTGTGTTGTTTTGTTGGGGGGTATAGATATAGATACAGATAGAGATATATGAGGCAGGGCCTCACTAAGTTGCTGAGGCTGGCATCGAATCTGCAATCCTCCTGCCTCAGCCTCCCTGGTAGCAGGGACCACAGGTGTGCGCCACTGTGCCTGGCCAGCAGCTTTAAGCAAAGATGACATTCCTTGTCAAGGCTTTGGGGGTTGGATTTCTGTTTCTCTGAATGCTGAGCTGACCTTTCGGGCCAAAGTGAGGCAGTCAGCTTTATCTGGTTCCTTGCCGTATGATAATAGTACCTACCACAACCTATTCAGTTTCCATTGAACAGTGGTGAAGGGTGCCAGCTCAGGAGGGAGGCAAATTTGAGTCCAAATTCTGCCTTTTTCCTCTTGCTACCTTTGTAATCTGGAACGTGCTATGTGTGCTCTCTGAGGTTGTTTTCTCACCTGTTCAAGGAGGGTAATAACTACCTTGCAAGGTTTTTGTGAGGATTAAGTGAAATAAAACATGCAAAGTACTTAATTATGCCTTGCACATATTAACTGCTTTATTAAAAAGTTAGCTGTTATTATAATGATCCTAAAATTTATTTATTATTATCCTCGTTTTACATGTAAGGATGGAGACTTAAACCAGTCAAGTCCACCCGCCCAAAAGCCTGTATGAAGGGCTTCCTGGCTGGGGATGTAGCTCAGTGGTACAGCGCTTGCCTAGCATGTGCAACGCCCTGGATTCAATCCACAGAGCCACAAGAAAGGAGGACGAGGAAGAGGAGGAGGAATGGGAGGAGAAGGAGTGGGAGAAGGAGGAAAAATGGGAGAAGGAGGAGTGGGAGGAGGCGGAGGAAGAATGGGAGGAAGAGGAGTGGGAGGAGGAGGAGGAGGAAGTATGGAAGGAGGAGGAGGAAGAAGAATGGGAGAAGCAGGAGTGGGAGGAGGAGGAGGAAGAAGAATGGAAGGAGGAGGAATGGGAGGAGAAGGAGGTGGAGGAGGAGGTGGAGGAGGAGGAAGAATTCCCCAGTGCATGAGGAAATTAAGCTTGAGGTGGAGGTATTTGGGTCAGAAATGAGAAAGAACTTCCTGAAAGTCAAGGTTGTCAAGTTAAATTAGAAGTAATGATTTAGGACTGTCATGCTAGAGTCCATGCTAAGAAGAAAACATCTGCCTGTGCTCTTGGGCTGGGTGAGGTGTGGGACCGTCAGCCACCCTGTCAAAGGGGCCTTGATCCATGGGCTATGAGCCAGGGCTGATAGAAAATTATCATGCTGGGGGAGGCAGGGGCTGTCCTAGCTTTGAAAAACATTTGCAAGGACTGACCCAGAGCCTTAAACTGCCCAAGTGCATGTACATTTGAGGCACCCTCGGGCTATAGAAACCTGAGGACACCCAGGATGACTTCAGAGCTGAGGGAGGGCCTGTAGGAAGGAGTGACCATGGTCACAGACCAGGGCCATGTGAGCAACGGTGCAGACCCTGGGAGAAGCCTCCCGGAGGCTGTCAGGTGGAGGCAGGGACCCTCTGCCAGCATTCCTGCCTACAGAGACATGCTGGATTGCAAGGTCATGTGGATCCCCTCCAATTGTGAAAGGCCAGGGTTTGGGGGCCTTTTCCACTCAGGGCCCTCAAAATTAAAGCAAGTACTTGGGAGGCTTCGGCAGGAGGATCGCAGGATCAAGGCCAGCCTCAGCAACTTAGCGAGGCCCTCAGCAACTTAGAGAGACGCTGTTTCAAAACAAAAAATAAAAAGGACTGGGGATGTAGCTCAGAGGTAGAATGTTCCTGGGTTCAATTCCCAGTAACTAACACAGACACACAGACACAGACACACACGCACGCAAGCACCCAAATCTAACTGCATTTTCGGGGGACGCCACTAGGGGCAACCTTGGCTCCCAGGTGCCACTGGACAGAGATAAAAAGCAGAGAAACAAAAAATACCTCTGGAGATAACTCACAGTTGATGTATTGCCATGTCTTTCTTCCTTTCTTTCTTCCTTCCTTCCTTCCTTCCTTCCTTCCTTCCTTCCTTTCTTTCTTTCTTCTTTTTTTCTTTCTCTCTCTCTCTTTCTCTTTTTTTTGTGTGTGTGGTACTGGGGATTGAACTCAGGCTCATTCTACCTCCAAGCTACACCCCCAGCCCTATTTTATTTTTATTTTGAAACAGGGTCTGGCTAGGTTGATGAGAGTCTCACTACTAGCTGAGGCTGTCCTTGAACCTGTGATCCTCCTGTCTCAGCCTCCCAAGTACTAGTATTACAGGTGTGAGCCACCACACCCAGCTCATATGTTGCCATTTCTAAAGGCCTGGGTTTGTCTGGAAGGAGAGAGAGGTGGGGAGCGTCTCCACAGGTGGGGAACCTGGTATGATCACCTAAGCCTCACCTACTAAGGACCTACTGGGGATCCTGAGTCACAACCTACTAATCTGGTTAAGAGTCCATAGCCATCCCCAGCACACACACCAAAAAAAGTTTCTCAGAGTCCAGAGCCACTGGGCATAGTGGCACGCGCCTGTAATCCCAGTACTTGGGGGATTGAGACAAGATTACAGGTTCAAGTCCAGCCTGGGCAACTTAGCAAAGACCCTGTCTCAAAATTTAAAAGGGGGAGGGAACTGTAGATGTGGCTCAGAGGTAGAATGCCCCTGGGTTCAGTACAAAAAAAGAGAGAGAGTCCACAGTCCGTCAAAAGCAAGAGAGTGTGCCATTGAGCACAGACCTGGACATGGGACATCCAACTCCAAGGTCTGTCCCAGGGAAATCCCAAGGGCACGCTGCCTCTGAGGCCCCAGCTCCTCTTCTACTCGCACAGCGGCAAAGGCCCACATGCTCACAGTGCCCCCACCTTGATCCAATGCAAGGGAAGCCTTCAACACACAGACGGGGCAGAGGAACCCCACAAAACAAAGACATGGCTAAGCCACCTTGGTGGCCTTCCTGCTTAATGACAACTATACACAGAATCCTGCTTAACCAAACATTCTGGAAAACCACCAAAACCTACTGGTGTTGGCCTGCAAGATGAGATGTATGAGGCTCATTTGTCCTGAGGGGTCAGGAACTGGAAGGAGCGGAAAGGAAATACTGACGTGGCAGTAATGAACCAGGAATGCCAAACTGAGGTTGTGGGAAAATTCCATGTATCTAAAAAACAAAGGCACACCTGGCTACGGGTTTCTTTTTCAACGTGCTCTTTCACGTCTGACTTTGCTCATGCTCTTTTCTCCTCCAAAAACACCCTTCCCACCTTCTCTGCCTAGCAGACTCCTACTTATCCCCTCAGTCCCAGTACAAAGCTCACCTCCTCCTCCCGGAAGCCTTCCCTGCCTTCCTCCAAAGAGCTCCCACAGCTCCTGACTCATTCCTTCTAGGCCTCCTATAAATCAATGTCCTGTTCACCTAGCTGTCTCCCCATGACTCTGCAAACCCACACAGGTCTGGGAGTTTCTTCCTCATCTCTAGACTCCTGGTACCTTGCACATGTGAACAGGTGGAGGGGAGAGAGGGAGGAAAGAGGAGAGGAGGGCCCCAGTTCTGCTGCAAGGCACTGGAATCTGGACCCAGCGGTGAGACTCCTGGTGTAAGACTTCTGTCTTACACGACCTGGTGCCTCCAGTTCAAGTCCCCAGTTTCTCCCCCACTGGGAGCAGTTCCCATCAGCACCTTCTAGCACGTCACTCAGGTGGGCCCAGCCCTGCCCCAGAGGTGTGGGCTGGGCAGGGCTCAAGGCTCAACTGAGTCATCCCAACCTTCCCGCCTGGCAAGCCCTCATGCCAAACCCCAGAACATGCCCCTCAGGCTGCCATTGGACAGAGGCATTTGATCCTCAGAGCTCTGATCCCAGACAGACACCTTCTCATCAGCTGTGGGGTCAAGCTGGGGGCCTGCTAAGGGGAGAAACTGAGGCATGGAGAAGGAATATGGTTCATGCTAGAGGCATGAGGAAAGTCTAGGGCAACCAGGAAGAAAGACAAGTATCCAAGTGGCCCACTCTGCTCTGAGGACCAGGTGACCACCAGCCCCATTCTACAGAGGCCAAGTCTCCAACCTCCCAGCTCTTTAGTTGAATAGGGCTCATGCAGCTCCCTGAGCTCTATTCCTACCTCAGCCTGCTGTAAGAATCTTCTCTGCACAGCACAGAAGAGGCTATGGATAATGGAGATGTCAGTCGGACAAAGCCAGAGTAGAGCCCAGAGTGGTGGTGCATGCCTATAATACCTACTACCTTGCACACGTGAACAAGTGGAAAGGGGGGAGGAAAGGAGGGCCACAGTTATGGTCTAAGGCACTGGATCCAGTGACCAGTACTTGGGAGGCTGAGACAGGAGGATCACAGGTTTGAGGCCAGCCTCAGCAACTTAGAGAGACCGTTTCCAAATAAAAAAATTTAAGCCAGGTGCTGTGGTGCATGCTTGTAATCCCAGTACTTGGGAGGCTGAGACAGGAGGATCTCAGGTTCAAAGCCAGCCTCGGCAACTTAGGCTCTCCGCAATTTAGTGAGACCCTGTTTCCAAATAAATAAAATCGGGCTGGGGATGTAACTCAGAGGTAGAATGCCTCTGGGTTCGATCCCCAGTACCAAAATTAATTAATTAATTAATTAAAAGGGCTGGGGATGTAGCTTGGAGTTAGAATGCCCCTGGTTTCAATCCCCAGTACAAAGAAATTAATTAGAAGAACCAAGATGGTGGGATAGCAACAGGCAGCGTGTCGCTGGTGCTCCGAGAGTCGGAGCTCAGCCGGCGGGAAGACTGCATCTTGAAAAGAAAAGTAGGGCAACCAAAACTCAACAAAACAATGAGAACCAAAGTGCAGCGGAATGCGAGGCAGTGGAAAGAGCGGAGGGCGGTAGGGAGCTCAAAGCATTTCACCTGGTAAGTGGAGCCAAAGGCACCATCTTGGCTGAGCCACACAGCTCCCAGAATCCTCCAGCAAAGAAACAGCTGATTCTTGTGAAACCAGCGATTATAGTCCACCATCGAAAGCAGTCGACTTTGGGCCGTGATGAAGCCCAAGTCGAACCAGATCCACACCTACAATGGCGACGACTGCAAAGGGTGGGACGCGAGCCTCAGCCCCTGCAAAGAAAGCGACGCAGAGAGACATAGATGAGGTGGCCAGGCACAGGAGCACCCCAACACCGAGAAAACAAGTGGGTGAAACACGGATCCCCTGGAGTAGCCTAACACCGGCGCAGAACACCACAGCACTGAGGACATGGATGGACATGGCATGGCCCCCCGGAGCCGCCCAACAATGAGAACACAAGCAAGTGAGATAAAGGGAGGCAGCATGTCGCCGGCACTCCAAAACTCGGAAAACAGCCAGCAGGAAGACTGCTTCTTAACAAGAAAAGTGGACAGACAAAACTCAACAAAACAAAGAGAGCTGAAGAGCAGCAGAGTGAGAGGCAGTGGACAAAGCGGGGGGGGGGGCTAAACAGAACTCCACGCATTTCACCTGGTAAGTGGAGAGTGGAGGCAATGGCGCCATCTATGTGGGGACACGCCTACACCGTGACTCCCGGAGACTAACAGCAAAGAGACAGCAGATCCTTTTGAAAACAGTGACTATAGACCACCATTGAAATGGATCAACTCCGGAACATGAAGAAGCCCAAGTCAATCCAGACCCGCACCTACAACAACAATGGTTTCAAGGGGTGGACCGTGAGCCTCTGCTCCCGCAACAAGTGCGATAAGGAGAGACAAAGAAGAGGTAACCATACACAGGAGCAGCCCAACTCTGAGAACACAACTCTGAGCCACAACCCCTATGAGCAGCCCAACATCGTCCTGGAACACCCCAAAACTGAGGACATAGGTAGATGAGACATGGCCCCCTCCCCAGTGGCCCAGCACTGAGAACACGGACGGGTCAGCCCACAGCCCCACCCCCAGAACCCTCTCCCCCAGCGCTGGGGACACGGGGCGGGCAAGCCCTTGGCCTCACCCCCAGAGAACCCTTCCCCCTGGCACTGGGGACTAGGGGTGGGCAAGCACTTGGCCCCACCCCCGGAGGACCCCTCACCCCGTTGCTGGGGATGCGGGGTGGGTGAGCCCTTGGCCCCACCCCGGAGATCCCCCAGCGCTGGGGACGCGGGGCAGGCAAGCCCTTGGCCACGCCCCCGGAGACCCCCCAGCACTGAAGACACGGGGCGGGTGAGCCCTGGCCCCTCCCCTGGAGAACCCCTCACCCCAGCACTGGGGACACGGGGTAGGCGAGCCCCCAGCCCCTCCTCGGAGAACCCCAGTGCTGAGGTCATGGGAGGATGAGCCACGACCCGGCACAGGAGGGACTCCAGACAAAGAGAAAACCTCAGATGAGCAAAGAAGGCGAACTAACTGGGG
The DNA here is from genome assembly GCA_004027185.1 of Glis glis. Lineage (NCBI taxonomy): Eukaryota > Metazoa > Chordata > Mammalia > Rodentia > Gliridae > Glis > Glis glis. The sequence goes on along the minus strand of PVJS01045870.1, from coordinate 5,274 downwards.
GAGAAGGGAGGGAAGGAGAGGGAAACAAACTGGTGCACAGGATGGACATACACAAAGATATCAAAATCAACTGCTATGCTGAAAATGGGAAGGGGGGGGAGGCATGGGGGTGGGAATTGGGGGGGGCTAATTGACTGATGAGTGCATGTATACGTCAACCACCCTGAAATCCTTCAAGATGTATGATTGCAATGCACTAATAAAAATTAATTAATTAATATAATAAATATTTTTAAAAGGGCTAGGAGTGTAGCTGGGTTCAATCCCCAGTACCACAAAAAAAAAAAAAAGTCAAAGCAGGAGAGAAGCGGAGCATGAGAGCTCTGCATCCCAGCCCACACACCTGTGCCCAGCCACACCTCTGACTTCTAGACTCCAGTTTTCCCTGGGAACCTCTCCTCCCAGGAAGGCTGAAGACAGGCCCTGGGGCCCTGGTGGGTGGAGATTGGAACTCAGCCTTGCAGGAAGGGAAAGGGTTAACTCTCCCTGAGTCCACTGGACCAGCCTCTGCAGCTCAGCCAAGAGCACTGTAAGTCCAGGCTTGTCTCTGGTGCCCTCTCAATTTCAACCTCCCTCTTACTCCTCCTTCCACCTCTTTCTGGGAGACAGTGGGAGGAGATGCTAGGAGCCCTTGGCACCGGCTGTCTCTGGGGTGTCATTTAATACTGCCATAATCACCACCTCGTGGTCCATTAACTCTCTCCTTCTAGTCATCCCTGGGTACAGCTGCCTGTCTTTCTCTTATTGCCTAGCTCTCACAACACACACACACACACACACACACACACACACACACACACACACACAGAGTGAATAGGAAGAGGGCTAGGAACAATCACACTGATTTCCTGCCACTGTGGTTCCTGTCCCACCCAAGTTCTTCTCCTAAAACTGGTCCTGCTGATCAACTGGGAGGCAGAAGGCAGGATCCAGGGGTAGAGGACTCTTTATTTATTTACTTATTTATTTATTTATTTATTTATTTATTTATTTATTTTTTGTGGTACTGGGAATTGAACCCAGGGGCATTCTACCTCCGAGCTATACCCCCAGACCTATTTTTTTTGTTGTTGTTCTTTATTTGGAAACAGGGTCTCACTAAATTGCAGAGGGCCTCACTAAGTAGCTGAGGCTGGCCACAAACCTGGATCCTCTGGTCTCTGTCTCCCAAGTACTGGGATTACAAGCATGCACCACCATGCCCAGCTTAAAGGACTCTTTAGAACCACACTAAACTCAGAAAAAAGGACACAAGGGCAAATCTGAGACTGGGAACATGGAACACAAAATTAGAAACCATTCAATTATAAAGATTCTTCTCCCAGACCAAACAGCCATCAGAGTCAATGAGGTCTAGAACATTCTGATGATTGCTTATGTGCTTAATACACTAAATGGGAGAGGAGAGTGGAGACCCTTTCCCCTGGTGGCCCACTGGGATTCCATTTCTGAAAGTATTTCATGAACTTCAGGATGCTCTATGAATGTAAGGGGTTGTGTCCCTCACTGTATAGCCCATTGACAAAGGTAGACTACCAGCCTCAGACCTGCTGGGTAAGGTTATAGTGACCACAGGTCCATAGCACACCTCTGACTTCAAATATCCATCCAGCGCTTCTGTCAGGTGACATGATCTGGGGATATGAAAAAGTGGTCCTTTCACATAATGACACAATGCCCAGCCAGTGCTCTTTCTCTGTCAACTTTAGTAGGTGATGCAGGTGCTGGGTGGCCCATGTACCAGTGAGGTGTGGGGACACCCCCACCTGATATCCCCCTACTCCTCCCACCCCCGTCTTGGGTAACAGGAGAAGTGTTGGGTCTGGGCTCAGCCTGGCACCCGACGCTGTCCCTGCAGCGAAGACAAAGTCCAGAGGCAGTCTTCCACCCGGTTGCCAGGAGGCCAGCGACCTACTGAGATAAGGGCCAGCCACACTTTGGACTTCATGGCCAGAGAGCAGCAGGGCTCCAGGGCCCCTACTGCTGGCCAGCCATTCCCTGCCCCGTTAATGGTCTAAGGCAGGGGGAGAGGGGGAATAGCCGGCCACTCACTGAGCCTTGAAAAGGAGTCACTCGGTCATTACCCTGGCTGCCTATTCCCGACGGTGCCTGGCCTCTCCTTTGTCCCTCATTACTCTGGCACCTCGCCGGGGTCTGGCCTAGATGTGAGGGTGCCCGGGTGGCCACGGTCCCAGCCCTTCCGCCCCGGGGCCAGCCAGGTGGTTAGTTCAGGTGCGAAGGAAAAGGGGAAGGAGCGCCTGGGAAGTGAGCTCTCCTTGCCCCAGAGGTGGTGGCTGCGTGGGAGCGGGGACTCCCGTGCCCCCAGCGCTGCACCACAGGTGCGGTGCCCGCGGTGAGGGGCGGTGCTAGCCGGCGTCCCCGCCCCTGTCCCTCCACCCTCCCCTCCCTGCCCGGCCCAGCGCTGCCCGGGTCCCGCGGGCCGCTCGGTCCCGATCCCAGGCTGGGCAGCGGGGCTGGCATCGCTGGGGCTGACGACAGCGACCCGGAACCCCGCGAGGGGGCGGCCAGCGAGGGCGGCGGGAGCCGGGACACCTGCGCGAACAGGTGAGCGGTGGGCGGGAAGGGGGCGGGGCGGGAAGACAGTGTGGGGCTGGGAACTGGGGCGCAGGACGCGGGCGAAGGCCTGGCCTCCCGAGGAAAAGAGGAAGGGGAAGCCGGGGCCAACGCTGAAAAAGGATCCTGGGTAGGGACTGAGTGGGAGACAGCCCTTAGGGGGAGAGGGCAGGAGAGACAGTGAACCTTTTACTCTTCTGTTCATAAATCAGAGACAGCGAGACAGCTGAGACGGGACCTGGGGGGGACCTACCTCCTCTTAGGAGGCCTCTCCTCTACAGGCCCTGCCTACTCAGAGGTTGGGTCTCCCAGCCAGGTTGGGGAAGGAGGGATGGAGCCCCACGCCTGGCTCCCAGCTCAAAGGCAGTGTCCCCAGAGGCTGGGGACCAACCCTGGTTGGAGACCAGAGCTCTTCTACTGGGCTGATCTCTAAGGCCGCCTCCTGATAGCTGACTCCACCTCGCCTCCTTGGCTGTGGCCAGGGGAGTCCAGGTAAGGGATGGGCAAACTTTTCTGTAAAGGACCCGCTAGTAAATGTTTTAGACTTTGCAGCCTATGCGCTCTCAGTCCCCTTCGTAAATATGGCTGTATTGCAATAAAAATGTCTTTATGGATGCTGGATTTAAATTTTATCTATTTTGCACTTTTCCTAAAATATTATTATTCTTTTGACTTTTTTCAACTATTTAGAAATGACACTTTCTTAGATTGCAGACTGGGCAGTATAGAGCCCCACCCCAACCACGGCCTCCCTTCCGCTTTTCCCAGGCCACCTATGGGAATGGGGCATGTAGGGGCCAAGGTAACCCTTCCACACGGGGGTATCCAAAGCACCAGAGACTTGCCTGTGACCCTTGCTCCCAGCTACTCTTAGGACTAGAGCATCCTTTGAGGCCAGTGTGAGAGTTTGTGCCCAAATGTGCACACATATAAGGGAGAAGATATATCTCCAAGGGGCTTTCTACCCAGTATGTGCCTGGACCTACCCTAATCCCACCAAGTTACAGACGAGGCAGTCATCACCCCCAAAGTGACCAAGCCCTTGGTCATCTCCTCCCCCACTCCCACTCCATCTTCTTGCCCCCTCCTTGGTCTCCAACCTGGTACCACCTACCAGTCTAACCTGGCCCTTCCATTCCTTTCTCTTCTCTTCCAGCCTCAGGGAACCCCTTTCTCCTGGACTATGGTGCCATGACCCCTTGGAGGTGACCCAGGAGAGAAGGGATGCAGGCCTTTCGTTCTCCAGATGAGAGTCCCCTCCAGGGCCTTGTGGCCTCCCGCATTGCAACTTACGGGGGCCGGCATCGGGCCTCTGCCCAGAGCGCAGCTGGCAGTCTCTATCCCCGAGGAGGCCCCGGGCTGGTAAGTTCAGGCTGTGCCCGGAAGGTGACCTGGGTGGGACAGAAGGGAGGACACCCAGGCTCTGAAGTCACTGTCCCCTACCGAGCAGGTTCATAGGCTGCTCTATTCTTGTCCCTTGCCCTCCTCTTCTTTCCTGGGTTGCGGGGGAGAGGAGGGCAGTGCCTGAGCCCGGCTCCCAGTCCCAGAGAGCGGCAGAGAGCCAGGAGAAGCCAGGCCCACAGAGGAGGTGCTGTAAAACAGGTCGGAGGCTGTGGGAAAGGTGCCTCCCAGTCTCCCAGTGCCTTGACTTGGGAGGAGCCAGAGGGCTGGAGCCGCCTCCCTCTGAGTCAGGACTGAGGAAGAGCAAAGGTTCACAGTGTCCCTCCTCTCTCGCAGGGGAGGGTGTGGGGACCTGGCTCCACCCTGGCTCCACCTGCCTGGCCCATCTCCAACCGTGACCCTGGAAAGGGGCGGGGATCCCGATCCCGAGGGCTGTCCCTGGGCCTCAAGGTTTCCCCTCCACCTAGAGAACAGCTCTGCTTCTCTCTGGGCTATCCCCTGCCTCCTGGGAGGAGAATCTGGTCCTTGGAGATTCCCAGGCCGAGGGCAGGAAGGGACACTAGGCAGTGTGTGGGGTAATTCAGGCCACAGGCAGATCAAGGAATGTGACCAGGCCTGCCCTGGGAGGAGACTTGTGGCTGTGGCCTCAACCTCTCACACGGAAGGGCAGCCGCTCCCAGCTGGATGGGACACAGCTACACGCCCCCAAAGAGGAGGACACACACACACACACACACACACACACACACACACACACACACTCACACATACACACGTGTGCGTTCTTGTCCCGCATGTGGGGAAGCTGGCCACAGCAAGGGAAGTTGTGATGGGGAACTCAGACTTCGGCATGCACTGTGCATTGTCCCTGCAAGCCCAAGGTACAGGGAGCAGGCGTGGGAGTGGGCAGATACTGGGGTACCAACTGCAGAGCCAGGCGTGTATGTGCCTGTGCGCCCGCTCTGGAGGAGGTGCCTAAGGGGAGCCTGACCGGCGTGCCCCAGCGCAGCACAGCTGGGCCTCCCTGGCAGCAGCCGCTGGCACTGAGGGCAGCAGCAGCCACACCAAACCGGTCTGAGGGCAGCACTGAGCCAGCCCAACTTGCATGTGTGGCGGACCATGTCTAGAGCCAAGCCTGGCACCCCCAGAACTTCCCCTGCTTGTCCCCCAGGATCCCAGTCGCCGGCGCCTCCAGCACTATGTCACCTTTGCCAAGAGCCCTGGCCAGGCCCTAGGCATACCCCCCCTGTTGCTGCGAGAACCAGAGCCTGAGAAGAGGCATGGAGGTTATGTGGGAGC
>PVJS01045869.1:0-16050 GCA_004027185.1 Glis glis | reverse complement strand
ATCTCCCTACCCCTCTCCCCAACCTGGCCCATCAGAGACAGAGAGGCCACATTTCTACCCATCAACCTAAGATGACACACAGAACAGCCCAGAATGGAGAAACTGTCCCACAGTGGGCTGCTTGACTTGGACCCTGTCTTGGCCTCTGCCTCAAGTCAGATTAACTTGCTAATTGCCAAGTTATCTGGGGATCCAATTTTTTTATGTGCCATTTAAAATTAAATTCCATGGTGACTATCTTCATAATTCCACCTCAAAAAAATCCCACATGAATCCTTCCATGAGATACCAGAGGAGAGTGAATTTTTGGTTATTTGGATTCTAGTCACCTAGAAAATGTCTTTCATCTCCACCTCTGCCTCAAAATTGACTCCACAGAATTTTAGGGGATGGAAATCTAAAGATGAGGATATAAAAATAACCCCAAGTCTTGGCAAATGTTCCTTTTTGATAAGCCTTCCCCTTCAACTTCAAAATTCACAGTTAACAAAAATACTTAATACCAAAGCATTTCAAGTATTTTGATAAATTTTCCCAATGAGAAATACTGGTGTATACTAGTCACCTCTGAGATTTAAGACCATATAAATAGAGCAGCTGCTATTTCTGTCTCAGAAGAAGCCACAGTTCCAGCTCGGAGGCATACAGTACTGCAAGACCAGAGGAGGAAAAGAGCCAGGCCCTTCCCCCAGATCCCAGCCTGACTCCTGTGGACCTGTGTGTGACTGAAGAAAGACTTACTGTCCTGGCTCTGGCCACCTTCAGGCCTAGTATATAATACTTACATCCAGCCCAGTAGCCCGAAATCGATTTCCCAGGTTTTAAAATGTTAACACCTACTTCATTTGAAGTACTTTTCATTCAAAACTGAAATGTCTTTTCTATATCAAAAAATAAAAGTCTGTTAATTATGCTACTAAAAACATCTCTCAGTTTGAGACAGTGTAAGCCTTGAGTTTCATTCCAAGGGTGGCTTCCTGTTTCCTAAAGGTTCCGGAAGGGCATTTCCATAGCTCACTCCCTCCCTCCCCCAGGATATCCTGCTCAGCTCAATCCCCTGCACATTCTGGGATGAGATCAAAAGTCACCCACAAATTCAGGTGACCCAATGGAAATGGTGGGCTGGGGTCAGAGCTGACAAGGAGATGCGGCATGGCAGAACGACATTCAACTCTCCCTGCTCCTCAGGCCTCTGCCCCCTCCCCAACACCCATCATCCCAGCCAAGCCAATCTGCAGCTGCTCAACCAGGGAAGTCACCCCGATTTCAGGAGACTCCCAGCCTCAGGACTGCTGGCCATGGGTTCACACCAACTGCCGAATATCAAAACCCACAGTGTCTCCCTCTCCAACACTGAGAGCTCCTCTCCGTGTGGTCGGCGTGAGCGTACTCTCTGCGTCTAGTCCACCACCCTGCACAGCCCCACAGTGCAGAGTCCAGGACTCAGCCTGCGCATCAGGTAGCCCATGTCCACACCAGCTCTGGGTTCTGCTGCTACACCGAGGTTTCCGGAAATTCATCCATTTCATCAAAGGCATTCAGGGGAGTTTTGCTGTTGTTCCTAGAAGAATCTTGAATTTTGTTGAAATCTGCTTTAAAACAAAACTACTTTAGAAATACATCACTCTGCATGCCATATGTTTCCAAGTCTTTGTACACCACCTAATTTTTAATTAATTAATTAATTAAATAATTTTTATAATAAATAAATTATTTATTATAAATTAATATTTATTATATTATTTATATAATAAATATATAAATATATAATAAATATTATTATAATTAATATTTATTATTATTGCTGAGGCCAGCCTCAGCAATTTAGCAAGGCCCTCAGCAACATAGAGAGACCTAGTTTCAAAATTAAAAAAAATAGAAAATAGGGTTGGGGTGTAGCTCAGAGGTAGCATGAGCTACCCAAAAATAAATAATTTAATAATAAATATTAAATTATAAATATTAATTTAATTTTAGAAGTCTGTGATTACCTATAGGATGTGTACTTTAACTGCAGGAGGTGTGTGCTTACATTCAGGCGTCTTCGCTTACCTGTAGGAGTGTGCTTACTTTAAGGAGTGTGCTTACATTCAGGCGTCTTCGCTTACCTGTAGGAGTGGGCTTACTTTCAGAAGCCTGTGCATATACCAAGGGGAGTGTGTGCCAACCAGAGGAGATGTGCACTTTCGTGCAGCAGTGTTCACTTAACTGTAGGAGTGTGTACTTACTTGTAGGAGTATGCACTTGGCTGCCGGAGCGTGCTTAACTTCAGGATTCAGCTTACCTGTCGGAGTGTGCTTACTTTTAGGAGTGTGTGCACTGACCTTCAGGAGTGTGTGCACTTACCCGCAGGAGTGTACTTACCCACAGGAGTGAGGACTTATCTGCAGGAACGTGCTTAACTTAAGGAGTCTGTGCTTACCTTCAGGATGTGGATTTTACCTGAACGAGGTGTGTGCTTACCTTCAAGAGTCTTCGCTTACCTGTAGGAGTTTGCTTACTTTCAGGAGCATGTGTATATACAAACGGGAGTGTGTGGAAACCGCAGGAGATGTGCACTTTCTTGCAGGAGTGTACACGTACATGTAGGAATGTGCACTTACTTGTAGGAGTATGCACTTTGGTGCCGGAGCATGCTTAACTTTAGGAGTCAGCGCTTACCTGTCGGAGCGTGCTTACTTTCAGGAGTGTGTGCACTCACCTTCAGGAGTGTGTGCACTCAACTCCAGGAAGAGTATACTTAACTTCAGGAGTCAGTGCTTACCTGTAGGAGTGTGCTTGCTTTCAGAAGTGTGTGCATGCAACTAGGGAAGTGTGTGCACTTACCCGTCGGAGTGTACTTACACTCAGGAGTGTGCACTTACCTGCAGGAGCGTGCTAAAATTTTGGTGCCTGTGCTTACCTGTAGGATGTGTACATTACCTGCACGAGGAGTGTGCGTACCTTCAGGTGTCTTTCTTACCTGTAGGAGTGTGCTTACTGTCAGGAGCGTGTGCATATACCAAGGGGAGTTTGTGCCAACCGGAGGAGATGTGCACTTTCTTGCAGGAGTGTACACGTACCTGTAGGCGTGTGCACCTACTTATAGGAGTATGCACTTTGCTGCCGGAGCATGCTTAACTTCAGGAGTCAGCGCTTACCTGTCGGAGTGTGCTAAGTTTCCGGAGTGTGTGCACTGACTTTTGGGAGTGTGTGCACTTACCCGCAGGAGTGTGCACTTATCTGCAGGAGCGTGCTTAACTTAAGGAGTCTGTGCTTACCTGCAGGATGTGTACTTTACCTGCACGAGGTGTGTGCTTACCTTCAAAAGTCTTCGCTTACCTGTAGGAGTGTGCTTACTGTCAGGAGCGTGTGCATACACCAACGGGAGTGTGTGCAAACCGGAGGAGATGTGCACTTTCTTGCAGGAGTGTACACGTACCTGTAGGAGTGTGCACTTACTTGTAGGAGTATGCACTCTGCTGCCGGAGCGTGCTTAACTTCAGGAGTCAGCGCTTACCTATCGGAGTGTGCTTACTTTCAGGAGTGTGTGCACTGACCTTCAGGAGTCTGTGCACTCAACTGCAGGAAGAGTATACTTAACTTCAGGAGTCAGCGCCAAACAGGAGGAGTGTGCTAGCTTTCAGGAGTGTGTGCATGCACCTAGGGAAGTGTGTGGACTTACCCGCAGGAGTGTACTTTCCCACAGGAGTGTGCACTTACCTGCCGAAGCGTGCTTAACTTTAGAAGTTTGTGCTTACCTATAGGATGGGTACTTTAACTGTAGGAGGAGTGTGCTTACATTCAGGCGTCTTCGCTTACCTGTAGGAGTGTGCTTACTTTCCAGAGCCTGTGCATATACCAAGGGGAGTGTGTGCCAACCGGAGGAGATGTGCACTTTTCTGCAAGAGTGTTCACTTACCTGTAGGAGTGTGTATGTACTTGTAGGTGTATGCACTTGGCTGCCGGAGCATGCTTAACTTCAGGATTCAGCTTACCTGTAGGAGTGTGCTTACTTTTAGGAGTGTGTGCACTGACCTTCGGGAGTGTGTGCACTTACCCGCAGGAGTATGGACTTATCTGCAGGAGCATGCTTAACTTAAGGAGTGTATGCTTACCTGCAGGATGTGTATTTTACTTGAACGAGGTGTGTGCTTACCTTCAAGAGTCTTCGCTTACCTGTACGAGTTTGCTTATTTCATGAGCATGTGCATACACCAACGGGAGTGTGTGCAAACCGCAGGAGATGTGCACTTTCTTGCAGGAGTGTACACGTGCCTGTAGGAGTGTGCACCTACTTGTAAGAGTATGCACTTTGCTGCTGGGGCATGCTTAACTTCAGGAGTCAGCGCTTACCTGTCAGAGTGTGCTTACTTTCAGGAGTGTGTGCACTCAACTCCAGGAAGCGTATACTCATCTTCAGGAGTCAGCGCTTACCTGTATGGGTGCGCTTGCTTTAAGGAGTGTGTGCATGCACCTCGGGAAGTGTGTGCACTTACCCGCCGGAGTGTACTTACCCACAGGAGTGTGCACTTACATGCAGGAGCATGCTATAATTTTGGAGCCTGTGCTTACCTGTAGGATGTGTACTTTACCTGCACAAGGAGTGTGCTTACCTTCAGGTGTCTTCGCTTACCTGTAGGAGTGTGCTTACTGTCAGGAGTGTGTGCATATACCAACGGGAGTGTGTACGAACCGAAGAAGATGTGCTCTTTCTTGCGGGAGTGTACACGTACCTATAGGAGTGTGCACTTACTTGTAGGAGTATGCACTTTGCTGCCGGTGCATGCTTAACTTCAGGAGTCAGCACTCACCATGTCGGAGTGTGCTTACTTTCAGGAAAGTGTGTACTGTCCTTCAGGAGTGTTAGCACTCAACTGCAGGAAGAGTATACCTAACTTCAGGAGTCAGTGCTTACCGGTAGGAGTGTGCTTGCTTTCAGGAGTGTGTGCATGCAACTAGGGAAGTGTGTGCACTTACCTGCCAGAGAGTACTTACACACAGGAGTCTGCATTTACCTGCCGGAGCATGCTAAAGTTTTGGTGCCTGTGCTTACCTGTAGGATGTGTACATTACCTGCACGAGGAGTGTGCATACCTTCAGGTGTCTTTCTTACCTGTAGGAGTGTGCTTACTTTCAGGAGCATGTGCATATACCAAGGAGAGAGTGTGCCAACCGGAGGAGATGTGCACTTTCCTGCAGGAGTGTTCTCTTACCTGTAGGAGTGTGTACTTACTTGTAGGAGTATGCACTTAGCTACCAGAGCGTGCTTAACTTCAGGTGTCACCGCATACCTATCGGAGTGTGCTTAGTTTCTGGAGTGTGTGCACTGACCTTCAGAAGTGTGTGCACTCAACATCAGGAAGAGTATGCTTACCTTCAGCAGTCAGTGCCTACCTGTCGGAGTGTGCTTGCTTTCAGGAGTGTGTGCATGCAACCAGGGAAGTGTGTGCACTTACCCACCGGAGTGTACTTACCCACAGGAGTGTGCACTTACCTGTAGGAGCGTGCTAAAATTTTGGTGCCTGTGCTTAACTGTAGGATGTGTACTTTACCTGCACGAGGAGTGTGCTTAACTTCAGGCGTCTTTGCTTACCTGTAGGAGTGGGCTTACTTTCAGGAGCGTGTGCATATACCAAGGGGAGTGTGTGCCAAACTGAGGAGATGTGCACTTTCCTGCAGGAGTGTTCTCTTACCTGTAGGACTGTGCACTTACTTGTAGGAGTATGCACTTAGCTGCCGAAGCGTGCTTAACTTCAGGAGTCAGCACTTACCTGTCAGAGTGTGCTTACTTTCAGGAGTGGTGCACTCGCCCACAGCAGTGTACTTACCCACAGGAGTGTGCACTTATCTGCAGGGGCGTGCTTAACTTAAGGAGTCTGTGCTTACCTGCAGGATGTGTACTTTACCTGCATGAGGTGTGTGCTTACCTTCAAGAGTCTTCGCTTACCTGTAGGAGTGTGCTTACTTTCAGGAGCATGTGCATATAAAAACGGGAGTGTGTGCCAAATGGAGGAGATGACCACTTTCTTGCAGGAGTGTACACGTACCTGTAGGAGTGTGCACTTACTTATAGGAGTATGCACTTGGCTGCCGGAGCGTGCTTAACTTCAGGAGTCAGCGCTAACCTGTTGGGGTGTGCTTTACTTTCAGGAGTGTGTGCATTGATCTTCATGAGTGTGTGCACTCAACTGCAGGAAGAGTGTGCATAACTTCAGGAGTCAGTGCTTACCTGTGGGAGTGTGCTTGCTTTGAGGAGTGTGCGCACTGACCCTCGGGAGTATGTGCACTAACCTGCAGGAGTGTACTTACACGCAGGAGTGTGCACTTATCTGCAGGAGCATGCTTAACTTAAGGAATCTGTGCTTACCTGTAGAATGTGTACTTAACCTGCACGAGGTGTGTGCTTACCATCAAGAGTCTTTGCTTACCTGTAGGAGTGTGCTTACTTTCAGGAGCGTGTGCATATGCCAACGGGATTGTGTGTCAACCGCAGAAGATGTACACTTTGTTGCAGGAGTGTATACGTACCTGTAGGAGTGTGCACTTACTTGTAGGAGTATGCACTTTTTTGCCGGAGCGTGCTTAACTTCAGGAGTCAGCGCTAACCTGTCGGAGTGTGCTTAATTTCAGGAGTGTGTGCACTGACCTTCAGGAGTGTGTGCGCTCAACATCAGGAAGAGTGTGCTTAACTTCAAGTGTCAGCGTGTACCTGTAGGAGTGTGCGTACTTTCAGGAATGTGTGGACTGACCTTCAGAAGTGTGTGCACTCAACATCAGGAAGAGTATGCTTATCTTCAGCAGTCAGTACCTACCTGTCAGAGTGTGCTTGCTTTCAGGAGTGTGTGCATGCAACTAGGGAAGTGTGTGCACTTACCCACCAGAGTGTACTTACCCACAGGAGTGTGCACTTACGTGCAGGAACGTGCTAAAATTGTGGAGCCTGTGCTTACCTGTAGGATGTGTACTTTACCTGCATGAGGAGTGTGCTTACCTTCATGCGTCTTCGCTTACCTGTAGGAGTGTGCTTACTTTCAGGAGCGTGTGCATATACCAAGGGGAATGTGTGCCAACCGGAGGAGATGTGCACTGTCCTGCAGGAGTGTTCTCTTACCTGTAGGAGTGTGTACTTACTTGTAGGAGTATGCACTTAGCTACCGGAGTGTGCTTAACTTCAGGAGTCACCATTTACCTGTCGGAGTGTGCTTAGTTTCCAAGTGTGTGTACTGACCTTCGGGAGTGTGTGCTCTACCCGCAGCAGTGTACTTACCTGCAGGAGTGTGCACTTATCTGCAGGAGCGTGCTTAACTTCAGGAGTCTGTGCTTACCTGCAGAATGTGTACTTTACCTGCACGAGGTGTGTGCTTACCTTCAAGAGTCTTCGCTTACCTGTAGGAGTGTGCTTACTTTCAGGAGCGTGTGTATATACAAACGGGAGTGTGTGCCAACCTGAGGAGATGTGCACTTTCTTGCAGGAGTGTACACGTACCTGTAGGAATGTGCACTTACTTGTAGGAGTATGCACTTTGCTGCCGGAGCGTGCTTAACTTCAGGAGTCAGCACTTATTGGTAGGAGTGTGCTTACTTTCAGGAGCGTGTGCAAATACCAATGGGTGTGTGTGCCAACCGCAGGAGATATGCACTCTCTTGTAGGAGTGTACACGTACCTGTAGGCGTGTGCACTTACTTGTGGGAATATGCACATTGCTGCTGGAGAGTGCTTAACTTCAGGAGTCAGCACTTACCTGTCGGAGTGTGCTTACTTTCAGGATGTGTGCACTGTCCTTCAGGAGTGTGTGCACTCAACGGCAGGAAGAGTATACTTAACTTCAGGAGTCAGTGCTTACCTGTAGGAGTGTGCTTGCTTTCAGGAGTGTGCGCATGCAACTAGGGAAGTGTGTGCATTTGCCCACCAGAGTGTACTTACACATAGGAGTGTGCACTTACCTGATGAGGCGTGCTAAAATTTTGGTGCCTGTGCTTACCTGTAGGATGTGTACATTACCTGCATGAGGAGTTTGCGTACCTTCAGGTGTCTTTCTTACCTGTAGGAGTGTACTTACTTTCAGGAGCATGTGCATATACTAAGGGGAGTGTGTGCCAACAGGAGGAGATGTGCACTTTCCTGCAGGAGTGTGAAGTTCAGCACGCTCTGGCAGCAAAGTGCATACTCCTACAAGTAAGTGCACACTCCTACAGGAACGTGTACACTCCTGAAAAAAACTGCACATCTCCTCCGGTTGGTACAAACTCCCCTTGGAATATTCACATGCTCCTGAAAGTAATCATACTCCTACAGGTAAGCAAAGACTCTTGAAGGTAAGCACACACCTCGTTCAGGTAAAATCCACATCCTGAAGGTTAGCACAGACTCCTGAAGTTAAGCATGCTCCTGCAGATAAGTGCACACTCCTGCGGGTAAGTACACTCCTGCGGGTTAGTGCACACATTCCCGAAGGTCAGTGCACACACTCCTGAAATTAAGCACACTCCAATAGGTAAGCTCTTTATCCTGAATTTAAGCACGCTCCGGCAGCTCAGTGCATACTCCTACAAGTAAGTCCACAAGACTACAGGTAAGTGAACACTCCTCCAGGAAAGTGCACATCTCCTCCGGTTGTCACACACTTCCCTTGGCATATGCACAGGCTCCTGAAAGTACGCACGCTTCTACAGGTAAGCAAAGACACCTGAAGTTAAGCATACTCCTCGTGCAGGTAAAGTACACATCCTACAGGTAAGCACAGGCTCCAAAATTTTAGCACGCTCCTGCAGGTAAGTACACACTCCTGTGAGTAAGTACACTACGGTGGGTAAGTGCACACACTTCACAAGGTGCATGCACACACTCCTGAAAGCAAGCACACTCCGACAGGTAAGCGCTGACTCCTGAAGTTACGCATACTCTTCCTCCAGTTGAGTGCACACACTCCTGAAGGTCGATGCACACACTCCTGAAAGTAAGCACACCCCTACAGGTAAGCGCTGATTCCTGAAGATAAGTATACTCTTCCTGGAGTTGAGTGCACACACTCCTGAAGGCCAGTGCACACACTCCTGAAAGTAAGCACACTCCTACGCATAAGCGCTGACTCCTGAAGTTAAGTACACTCTGGCATCTATGTGCATTCTCCTACAAGTAAGTGCACACTTCTGCAGGTAAGTGTACACTCCTGCAGGAAAGTGCACATCTCCTCTGTTTGGCACACAATCCCATTGGTATATACAAACGCTCCTGAATGTAAGCACACTCCTACAGGTAAGCGAAGACTCCTAAAGGTAAACACACTCCTCCTGCAGTTAAAGTACACATCCTATAGGTAAGCACAGACTTCTAAAGTTAAGCACGCTCCTGAGGTAAGTGCACACTCCTGTGGGTAAGTACACTCCGGTGGGTAAGTGCACACACTTCCCTAGTTTCATGTACACACTCCTGAAAGCAAGCACACTCCTACAGGTAAGCGCTGACTCCTGAAGTTAAGCATACACTACCTGCAGTTGAGTGCACACACTCCTGAAGGTCAGTGCACATACTCCTGAAAGTAAGCACACTCCGACAGATTTGTGCTGACTCCTGAAATTAACCACGCTTCGGAAGCAAAGTGCATACTCCTACAAGTAAGTGCACACTCCTACAGGTACGTGTACACTCCTGCAAGAAAGTGCACATCTCCTCCGGTTGACACACACTCCCGTTGGTATATGCACACGCTCCTGAAAGTAAGCACACTCCTACAAGTAAGCGAAGAGGCCTGAAGGTAAGCATACTCCTCGTGCAGGTAAAGTACATATCCTAAGGTAAGCACAGGATCCCAAATTTTAGCACGCTCCTGCAGGTAAGTGCATACTCCTGTGAGTAAGTACACTCCTGTGGGTAAGTGCACACACTTCCCGAGGTGCATGCACACACTCCTGAAAGCAAGCACACTCCGACAGGTAGGCGCTGACTCATGAAGTTAAGCAACTCTTCCTGCAATTGAGAGCACATACTCCTGAAAAGTCAGTGCACACACTACTGAAAGTAAACACACTCCGGCAGGTAAGCGCTGACTCCTGAAATTAAGCACGCTCTGGCAGCAAAGTGCATACTCCTACAAGTAAGTGCACACTCCTACATGTACGTGTACACTCCTGCAGGAAAGTGCACATCTCCTCTGGTTGGCACACACTCTCGTTGGTGTATGCACACACTCCTGAAATTAAGCACACTCCTACAGGTAAGCGAAGACTCTTGAAGGTAAGCACACACCTCATGCAGGTAAAGTACACATCCTGCAGGTAAGCACAGACTCCTTAAGTTAAGGACGCTCCTGCAGATAAGTGCAAACTCCTGCGGGTAAGTACACTCCTGCGGGTAAGTGCAAACACTCCCGAAGGTCAGTGCACACACTCCTGAAAGTAAGCACACTCTGACAGGTAAGCACGCACCGGCAGTTAAGTGCATACTCCTACAAGTAAGTACACACTACTATAGGTAAGAGAACACTCCTGCAGGAAAGTGCACATCTCCTCTGGTTGGCACACACTCCCCTTGGTATATGCACAGGCTCCTGAAAGTAAGCACACTCCTACAGGTAAGCAAAGAGGTCCGAACGTAAGCACACTCCTTGTGCAGGTAAAGCACACATCCTACAGGTAAGCACAGGCTCCAAAATTATAGCACACTCCTGTCAGTAAGTACACACTCCTGTGAGTAAGTACACTCCGGCGGGTAAGTGCAAACACTTCCCGAGGTGCGTGCACACACTCCTGATAGCAGCACACTCCTACAGGTAAGCGATGACTCCTGGAGTTAAGTATACTCTTCCTGGAGTTGAGTGCACACACTCCTGAAGGTCAGTGCGCACACTCCTGAAAATAAGAACACTCCGATAGGTAAGCGCTGACTCCTGAAGTTAAGCACGCTCCGGCAGCAGAGTGCATACTCCTACAAGTAAGTGCAAACTCCTACAGGTACGTGTACACTCTTGCAAGAAAGTGCACATCTCCTCCAGTTAGAACACACTCCCGTTGGTATATGCACAGGCTCTGAAAGTAAGCACACTCCTACAGGTAAGCGAAGACTCTTGAAGGTAAGCACACACCTTGTTCAGGTAAAATCCACATCCTGAAGGTAAGCACAGACTCCTTCAGTTAAGCACGTTCCTGCAGATAAGTCCTCACTCCTGTGGGTAAGTACACTCCTGCGGGTAAGTGCACACACTCCCGAAGGTCAGTGCACACACTCCTAAAAGTAAGCACACTCTGACAGGTAAGCTGAATCCTGAAGTTAAGCACGCTCCGGCAGCCAAGTGCATACACCTACAAGTACATACACACTCCTACAGGTAGTGAACACTCTTGCAGAAAAGTGCACATCTCCTCCGGTTGGCGCAAACTCCCCTTGGTATATGCACAGGCTCCTGAAAGTAAGCACACTCCTACAAGTAAGAAAGACACCTGAAGGTACACACACTCCTCGTGCAGGTAATGTACACATCCTACAGGTAAGCACAGGCACCAAATTTTTAGCACGCTCCGGCAGGTAAGTGCACACTCCTGTGGGTAAGTACACTCCTGCAGGTAAGTGCACACACTTCCCGAGGTGCATGCACACACTCCTGAAAGCAAGCGCACCCCTACAGGTAAGCGCTGACTCCTGAAGATGAGTATACTCTTCCTGGAGTTGAGTGCACACACTCTGAAGGTGAGTGCACACACTCCTGAAAGTAAGCACACTCTGACAGGTAAGCGCTGACTCCTGAAGTTAAGCACGCTCCGGCACCAAAGTGCATACTCCTACAAGTAAGTGCACACTCCTACAGGTACGTGTAAACTCCTGCAAGAAAGTGCACATCTCCTGTGGTTTGCACACACTCCCATTGGTGTGTGCACATGCTCCTGAAAGTAAGCAAACTCCTACAGGTAAGCGAAGACTCTTGAAGGTAAGCACGCACCTTGTTCAGGTAAAATTCACATCCTGAAGGTTAGCACAGACTCCTTAAGTTAAGCACGTTCCTGCAGATAAGTCCTCACTCCTGTGGGTAAGTACACTCCTGCGGGTAAGTGCACACACTCCCGAAGGTCAGTGCACACACTTCTAAAAGTAAGCACACTCCGACAAGTAAGCGCTGAATCCTGAAGTTAAGCACGCTCCAGCAGCCAAGTGCATACCCCTACAAGTACATTCTCCTACAAGTAAGTGCACACTTCTGCAGGTTAGTGTACACTGCTGAAGGAAAGTGCACATCTCCTCTGTTTGGCACACAATCCCCTTGGTACATACAAATACTCCTGAATGTAAGCACACTCCTACTGGTAAGTGAAGACTCCTGAAGTTAAGCACACTCCTCCTGCAGTTAAAGTACACATCCTATAGGTAAGCACAGACTTGTAAAGTTAAGCACGCTCCTGCAGGTAAGTGCACACTCCTGTGGGTAAGTACACTCCTGCAGGTAAGTGCACACACTTCCCGAGGTGTATGCACACACTCCTGAAAGCAAGCACATCCCTACAGGTAAGCGCTGATTCCTGAAGATAAGTATACTCTTCCTGGAGTTGAGTGCACACACTCCTGAAGGTCAGTGCACACACTCCTGAAAGTAAGCGCTGACTCCTGAAGTTAAGCACGCTCCAGCAGCAAAGTGCATACTCCTTCAAGTAAGTGCACACTCCTACAGGTACGTGTACACTCCTGCAAGAAAGTACACATCTCCTCTGGTTTGCACACACTCCCGTTGGTGTTTGCACACGCCCCTGAATGTAAGCAAACTCCTACAGTTAAGAGAAGACTCTTGAAGGTAAGCACACACCTCGTGCAAGTAAAGTACACATCCTGCAGGTAAGCACAGACTCCTTAAGTTAAGCACGCTCCTGCAGGTAAGTGCACAGTCCTGTGGGAAAGTACACTCCTGCGGGTAATTGCACACACCTCCCTAGGTGCATGCACACACTCCTGAAAGCTAGCATACTTCTACTGTTAGGCGCAGACTCCTAAAGTTAAGTATACTCTTACTGCAGTTGAGTGCACACACTCCTGAAGGTCTGTGCACACACTACTGAACGTAAGCACACTCCGACAGGTAAGCGCTGACTCCTGAAGTTATGCATACTCTTCCTGCAGTTGAGTGCACACACTCCTGAAGGTGAGTGCACACACTCCTGAAAGTAAGCACACTCCGACAGGTAAGCGCTCACTCCTGAAGTTAAGCACGCACCGGCAGCAAAGTGCATACTCCTACAAGTAAGTGTACACTCCTACAGGTACGTGTACACTCCTGCAAGAAAGTGCACATCTCCTCCGGTTTGCACACACTCCCGTTGGTGTATGCACACGCCCCTGAAAGTAAGCACACTCCTACAGTTATGCGAAGACTCTTGAAGGTAAGCACACTCCTCGTGCAGGTAAAGTACACATCCCGCAGGTAGGCACAGACTCCTTAAGTTAAGCACGCTCCTGCAGATAAGTGCACACTCCTGAGGGTAAGTACACTCCTGCGGGCAGGTGCACACCCTCACTGGCGTCAGTGCACACATGCCTGAAAGTAAGCACACTCCGACAGGTATGCTCTGAATCAAGAAATTAAGTACGCAGTTGAGTGCACACACTCCTGAAGGTCAGTGCACACACTCCTGAAAATAAGTACACTCCGACAGGGAAGCGCTGACTCCTGAAATTAAGCACACTCCGGCAGCAGAGTGCATACTCCTACAAGTAAGTGCACACGCCTACAGGTACGTGTACACTCCTGCAAGAAAGTGCACATCTCCTCCAGTTAGAACACTCTCCCGTTGGTATATGCACATGCTCCTGAAAGTAACCACACTCCTACAGGTAAGCGAAAACTCTTCAAGGTAAGCACACACCTCGTGCAGGTAAAGTACACATCCTGCAGGTAAGCACATACTTCTTAAGTTAAGCACGCTCCTGCAGATAAGTCCACACTCCTGCGGATAAGTACACTGCTGCGGGTAAGTGCACACACTCCCCAAGGTCAGTGCACACACTCCTGAAAGTAAGCACACTCCGACGTGTAAGCGCTGAATCCTGAAGTTAAGCACTCTTCGGCAGCTAAGTGCATACTCCTACAAGTAAGTACACACTCCTATAGGTAAGTGAACACTGCTGCACGAAAGTGCACATCTCCTCTGGTTGGCACACACTCCCCTTGGTGTATGCATAGGCTCCTGAATGTAAGCACACTCCTACAGGTAAGCGAAGACGCCTGAATGTAAGCACACTCCTGAAAGTAAGCACACTCCTACAGGTAAGCGAAGACGCCTGAATGTAAGCACACTCCTGAAAGTAAGCACACTCCTACAGGTAAGCGAAGATGCCTGAATGTAAGCACACTCCTCCTGCAGTTAAAGTACACATCCTATAGGTAAGCACAGACTTCTAAAATTAAATTAATATTTATAATTTAATATTTATTATTAAATTATTTATTTTTGTGTAGCTCATGCTACCTCTGAGCTACACCCCCCAACCCTATTTTCTATTTTTTTTAAATTTTGAAACAAGGTCTTGCTAAGTTGCTGAGGGCCTTGCTAAATTGCTGAGGCTGGCCTCGAACCTGTGATCCTCCTGTCTCAGCCTCCCATGTACTTGGATTACAGGCATGCACCGCTGTGCCCAGCTCTATCACCTAATTTATAAAGGTTGTTCTAACTGGGGTTATAAATGTCCAAGCTGAAAGGGACCCGAGAATCAATTTAATTCAACCCTCCCATTTTACAGATAAGAAAAGTCAGGGCCCTCAGACTTGGTTTGAACAAGGTCACATGGTCAAACAGGAATGTACCCCACACCCTCACACTGCCTCACAGCGACCATACCTGTCCGTCTAATGGAGCCCGGGTCTTCATTAAGGAAGGAGACGTGCGTCTTCCATTCGGTCCACTTCACCTCATTGATCCTGCAAGTGTGGTCATCATTCTCACTCCTTCACTATTGCACCTCATTAAATGCAAATGGCGCTGGTTCAGGGTGTCCTAATTCTATGTAGCTCCCCTTCTGGGAATCCCAGAACATTAAGAAGATTCTGCTGGCCAGGCGTGGTGGCGCACGCTTGTAATCCCAGTACTTTGGGAGGCGGAGACCAGAGGATCCGCGTTCGCGGCCAGCCTCAGCTCTCTCTCTCTCGCTCTCTCTCTCTCTCTCTCTCTCTCTCCCCAGTGAAGCCCTCCGCAACGTCATGAGACCCGATTTCAAAATAAAGTATAAAAAATAGGCCCGGGGGTGTAGCGTGGAGGTAGAACGCCCCTGGATTCAATCCCCGATACCGCAAAAAAAAAAAAAGATTCTGCTGGGGGAGGGAGAGTGGCCTGAGCGTAGGCAGGGATGGGGTGGGAGCTGGGAGAGGGAGGGAAGAAGGAAGGGATTCAGTGTACAGTGGGTATGTGCTCACACCTGACATGAATCATGTTTATCTTCTTGTAGGTCATTCTGCATGATGTTCTGAAGTTCTTGTTTGTGTATATCGTGTTCTTACTTGTATTTGGAGTAGGTAATGTTTTCTTTTCTTTTTTTTTTGCGTACTGGGTATTGAACCCAGTACCACAATTACCTCTAAGCTACCTTCGAGCTACACCCCAGCCCAGGCTAGGTGGCACACGTCTATAATCCCAGTACTTGAGAGATTGAGTCAGGAGGATCACAGGTTCAAGGCCAGCCTCAGCAACTTAGCAAGATTCTATTTCAAAATAAAAAAATAGGGATTGGGTGTGGCTCAGAGGTAGAATGCCCCTGGGTTCAATCCCTAGTACCACAAAAAAGAAGTTATAGGGAAAATGTTAAGGCACAACAACTGGACTCTGTATCACTGTAGTTTGGTAAATGGAATCAGTGTTGCTATTCCCTCCTGTTACCACACGGTGGCACCAGAGCGGCGTCCACACTGCAGGTGGCGAGGTGCTGGCAAGGATTCCCTGAAGAGTGCAGGCTTTAGTGTTTTTGTTTTGTTTGTACTGGGGATGGAACCCAGAGCCATCACATCTCTGAGCTACATCTCCAGCCTTTTTTATATTTTATTTTGAAACAGGGTCTTGCTACGGTGCTGAAGGCCTTGCTAAATGACTGGGGGTGGCCTT